>JAKUCM010002645.1:0-20810 GCA_023374145.1 Lepidium sativum | reverse complement strand
ATATTATTATTTTTGAGTATAAATCTTTTTCCAACAAACTTCCAAAATTTGTCTAATAAATATCTGCCCAATTTCCAACCATTAAGTTCAATATATTTAAATCAGCAACAAATATATTCAAATAAACTAATCATAGATTCAAATATTTGACAAAATTTGATCCAATTTCGTATTGAGATCCTGCTAATTAAATTATTCTCAGGATTGGATTTCAAAACTACTCACACAAAAAGTACCTAAACGATCTAAGATCCCATTATGAAATTTTTTGAACTGAAGTTTTGGTTAGGATTCCGATATTGAAATTGAAAGTGAATGATTAACTTACCAGAGAGTTTAGATAGTTTACTGAGGAGAGAATCAAAAGTAGTGTGACGATGAACAGCAACCATACGATTGTCGCCGCCGACGTAACAGAGCTGATTATCCGGTGGACGAGGCAAGATCCTTCCTCCGAAAGTGCACATGAACCGTACACGTGGCTGATTATCGTACTCCGATCTCGGCGATGACGCCAACGAATCATTGTCTAACTCCGGCGGAAGAACCGAAGTCATTTTTGCCTCTCTCTTCTCTCTCTTTGTTGCCGAGGATTTTGGTGATTTTGGGATTTTATGTTTTGATTCGATACAAAAAAATTATTATAAGGTGAAAGTTCGAGAAGTGAATAAATTAAAGAGACGGGACTGTCATGGACCCGCATTATCACACCACGATTTTATTTTTCTCTTCCATACTTAACCGGATTTAACCGGTTTTCACTTTTCTATATATGATTTTAATAAAATGCTTTTATTTACTTTTTGTTTGATATTGTTTTTTTTTTTTTTTTTTTTTTGTCAACGGCATATATAATGTGGGCATAGAGACTCGATCTCAGGCTATGCAAATGCGCTGCCTTAAGTGGATCACTAGCCTAGATGTCATTTGCTTTGCTATTGTTTTTATATCTTTTTATTTATTTACGTTGCTAAATCTGAATAAACCTAATAAATATAAAAATTAGTTGGATCCACTAACACACTACCTTAAATATTTAAATTCGAAAATTTTGACTTCTCTAATATCATATAAGAGAAATTTGTTGAAATTGTTACCGTTAAACTACGAAACCTTGCAAATTTTAGTGCTATTTTAACTATTTTATATAGCATAATACTCTAAGATTTTCATCTTTAAATTTCATCATGCAAGATTACATCATCATTTAGAATTAAATTTTAGTGGGAAAACTATAGAAATAAACATTTATTATTTTAATTGAAAACAAAATTTTCGGTTTGGCTATTTATCATTTTTCAAGTTGTTACTATCAATTCTTTTTCTATATGAAAAATATATTTTCATGCAAAACATTATTCCATTTTGTCGTCTCAATTTCATTACAATATTCATAATGTAACCAAAATACGTATTTTTATTTACAATTGCAAATAAGAAAATGTTTAACATAACCAAATAATTTTCTATTTTCTATGGTCATGATTTCATTTTATATGACAGGCTCATCGTAGCCGTTAAATAAGTAACAAGCCACAAATTAAGATGCTCTTAATCATTCACAATATGCATTGACTCCATAAAAACTATAATTTCTAGCTATTGTAGTTTTAATGATTATAATAATTAAAATTTGTACGTAAATAAAATAATTTTTTCTCCAACAAGGTTCGTGATGTCGGCACAAAACATTAAAAATGAATACATAATTTCTGAGTATATTTATTTAATTAATCTGACGGCAGAATATAAGCAGGAGTTTGTAGCATATGACATTGAGCTGAGTTGGTAATTACGACAGGTGATCAAATTATATTAATACTAATTTTTATTTTATTTTTAGAATTAATTTTAAGTCATTGTGGATTTGTTGTTAAACATATAAAAAATGTCGTGATAAATTGATTGCAATTCAACTTTTGAGTGACGTTTAGGTCGACAATACAATCTGTTATATTTATTTATTATTTACTTTCTTTAACGTAAAGTAATAAATTATTTCTCGTAATATATAAGCAAATTATGAAGTTATATGTTGTTTGCAATTTTCCCAAAGTAAATTACATAACTATATTTTTAGAGAATAATAACAATACTTTGATGTTTATACCTAATCAGTTAATCTGAGATTCGATTGCTTTTCTTACTTTGGACCAATTGCTTAACTGATTTTGGATATTAGAGTAGATTATGAATTAAAGATCCAAAACTCTTACAATTAATTTTTAAAAACTTATATTATATATATTAAGTTAAAATAATTTTAATTTTTGAAGTGGAATATCAGTCAATGTAAGAACTATTATTAGGTTCGAAAGAGTGTCAAAAGTCTATAATTTTTTCTGTTGGTTCAATTGGGTTGATTGTTGATAAGACCTAATCCTTAAAAAAATTATGAGCAAAAGAATACAAAATTACACAAAATAAATCATTCGATACTTGTTCCAATTTTAACTACAAAAAAACTCTTGATTGTTGTTATTTGATAAAGGATCCGGAGAAAAATGCCTTAGGGATTCTACTGGTAATGTTTCTTTGGATTGGCTAGGGCTTATATTAAGAAGAATGACTTTTTAAGACTGGGCTAAAGGCCCATAAACTAATTTTTCGTATCCTCTTAAGAAGGCCCATTAACAAAAAAAGAAAAAAGAAGAAGAAGATTAATGGATGAGAAACATGAATTGAGAAAAACAGAAAGTACGTGCTGAATTCCAATCTTAAAACCCCACTCACAATTGGAAAATTATTTAAATTTAGTTTTTGAAAATTTTATATTTGCCAAAAATTTTCCAGTAAATAACTTAGATGATCTAATTAATAATTTTGATACTAAATATTTGATTTTTTTCACCAAAGTAGAAAATTTTAAGAAAATTTACAGAGTGGACTTTGACCAATTGGTCGACTACTTTGATCAATCGATTTAGTAACTTAATTTAAGTCAATTCACCAAAAAAACAAAATAGTCACTTTTACAACTATGTCGTTAATGCAACGATTCTATCGAAGCTCATAATATGGTCCAGAATTTGATAAATAACTCCAAATAAACAAACGATTCCATAGATTACAATTGCTCTTATATTATTTTTATTAACAATTGGATCTATAAATTTAATCCATAATTTAATCTTTAAATTTTATTATGCAAGGTTATACGTTTTCATAAAATCAAATTTTGATAAGAAAAATTCCATAGAAGTGGGACAAACCACTAGACCAAACTCTTTATTTCATATTATCTTCTTTTCCAAAAGTATATTTTTAGTGATAAGATTAATGTTTTAAAATGATATGATTTAGCCCCCCATAAAAACAGAATGATATAATATGTCACCAATAGGAGTATTACTAAAAGCAAAGGGTTATATTATAATTATAAAGAAGTAGAGCATACCATTTTCTTCCACTAAAAAGAGAAGTATTTAATATCCAAGAAAAATGAGAAAAGTCTTAGTTTATATAAAATTTTGAGGAATATTGAACCATGGATTTTGAATGATTTGAGTTTAAATGGCAAATCACATGTTATTCAAATAAAAATTTCTAAAAATCATCTAAAATCAAGTATTATTGAACTAATGATTTTAAAAAACATAATCATATCCACAGTTATTGGAAAAAAAATTAAGAATGCAATTTATGTGATTCTCTGAGATTCTAGAGTTATTTAGAGAATTTCCTTATTTAAAAACACAAAAACTCGAATCTCATGGTTTTAGAAGATTTTGTCACAAAACATAAGAACTTTTCAGAATCCATTTAAAATCATATGAGATTTCATAAAATCTATATATTTCACAATCATTTAAAAATCTATGGTTCAATACACCCTCCTTAGTCTTAGTCGGAATAGTTATTTGTAACTAAAAGTAAGTATATTTTATAAATTGCGTATTTTTCGAATGGTCAAGGTGACCTCTGTGACCCTCCTCACTAGATTTCACCACATTAGCCAAGCATGAATACATTGCAAACTTGGCCATAATTCAGCCTGTTTCTTGGGAGATCTTGCATCCGTCTGTCCCGGAATAGAGAGGTGGTTCTAGTGGTTGAAGACAAAGCCTAGAAAGCCGGAAAGCAGGAGAGAAACGATCGATAATGCTTTTACTTTGAGTAAGAAAATGTAGTTGAGATCTCCTCTAAGTAGTCGTGCATGAAAGTGTTTTCAACTTTTGAGTCTTATTTAATCATTTTAGCATTCAATTAAGTCTTATTCTAACTTTTGATTCAAGATCTAACAGTCTAATTAATATGCCAAACCTTAAAAGGTTTGTGCATGAAAATGGAGTAATGTACCCACCCATTACTTCTTATGCTAAGTTTCCAAGTAAGCAACATACAAAATATAAACATCGTATCATGTTGTTCACTTCAGTTCTCAAATCTTGAAACAGATTGAGTTCTCTGTAACTATTTGAGATCTGTAGCAATGGTGGAGAATCAATCTCCTGAAAAGCTTCAGGTATGTAACCACAAAATCCAAAAACTCATGTCCAAAATCTTTCATCATTTGTCCTAAAATTCTTATGTCTGAATTTTTTTAAAACAGGGAAAGTATCAAGCAATGGTTGTTTGTTGTATACTTGGAATCGGATCTCTCGTTTCTTGGAACAGTCTACTCACTATCGGAGATTACTATTACCAAGTTTTCCCGGTTCGGTTCGGTTCGGTTTAGTTAGGTTCGGTTCACACAATTTTGGAAAATGTGGAATTATGAATCTAATGTTTTGTTTTCCATAGGATTATCATCCGTCACGAGTACTCTCATTTGTATATCAACCATTTGCGATTGGAACTATACTGATTCTCTCATACCATGAATCGAAAATCAATACTCGAAAACGTAATCTTATTGGTTACATTCTATTCACAATATCCACATTTTTGCTCATTATTGTAAGTTAAAATCTAATCTCACATACTTCTTTTTAGAAATATACTGATCAAATCGATTCTGATAATAAAACTTAAAACAGCTGGATTTGACAACAAAAGGACGTGGCGGTATTGGATCTTATATGGTTTTATGTGTGATCGTTGCTTCATTTGGATTCGCGGATGCATCAGTACGGGGAGGAATGATTGGAGACTTATCGTTGATGTGCCCTGAACTCATCCAGGTTTTATACATTTTACAAATTAGAGATCTCGGTTCCGGCTTTTTATTAACCTTAGGCCTTTAATTTTTCGGTTCGATTTGGGTCAATATCTTTTAGTTTCAGTTTTGGATAAGTGTTGTTTGGTTCTCTCAAGTGTCGGTTCTTAGTGGATATTTAAAAATTGAAATGTGAATCGAATTAGACATGAAATAACTGCGGTTATCAATTGTTTCAATTCCGAGTGGTTACTTATTTGTAACCAAGTACTCGGAAATAATTTGATTACTTGTAGCTAAGAGTAACAAAACACCCCAAAAATATGATAAAAGTAATAATCGATTCGGTTTTAAATTGTTACTTATAACCAAAAATACCATATTACGATTATTTTGTATTTTTAATATAATTAATTAACTAGTAAAACCAAATTTTGGTTCTTATTTAATTATTTTTGATCCTCGGTTAAAAATCACACATGACCGTAAACCTTAAATACCAAAATACTGGAATTCCTTAGTTTTTTGCCAAGAACCAAAACCGAACCGAATACTTATTTTAAGTTCAGTTTTTCTGTTCCATTTTTTTATGGCCAGAGTTAAATTATATCTTGTTGCTTCTTTATAGTCATTCATAGCAGGTTTGGCTGTGGCTGGTGCTCTAACATCGGCATTTAGGTTAATAACTAAAGCAGCCTTCGAGAAATCAAACGATGGTTTACGAAAAGGAGCTAGTGAGTTTATCTTTTCATCAAATATCTCAGATCCTAACATCTGAAACGTAAAAGTGATAAAAGCTTCATGTATTGTTTCTTTTTCCTTTTTATTCTGCAGTTATCTTTTTAGCTATCTCCACGTTCATAGAGTTTCTATGTGTTCTGTTATACGCATATGTGTTCCCAAAACTCCCAATCGTTAAATATTACCGCAACAAAGCTGCTTCTGAAGGATCCAAAACAGTTTATGCTGATCTTGCTGCTGCTGGTATCCAAAGACAATCAGATTTGGTAATTTTTGATGTCTTAAAGAATATTTTCCTTCTTAGTTACTTTACAATATATTCAAGATAAACATCTCCATATTTCTATTAGAATGTGATTAATATCGCACATCGGAAATTTGAATAATTCTAATCTAATATATATGATGTAAGGGTCAAGTAATTCATTGCCAATTAGTTTAAACTTAAAATCCCAAAACTTATCAGTTTCTTTGCGGTTCTTGGTTCTTCAATATATATGCAGATTGATGATGATTTCAAGAATCAAAGGCTAAACAACAAAGAGATATTGCTTGAAAATATAGATTATGCAATGAATCTATTCTTCGTATATGTTTTGACAATGACCATTTTGCCTGGGTTCTTATACGAGAATACGGGACAACATAGTCTTGGCTCGTGGTACGCGCTTGTCTTAATAGCAATGTGCACTTTGTGGGACATGGTTGGGAGATATGCACCATTGGTGAAATGGCTAAAGATTGAGAACAGAAGAGGGCTCACAATCGCAACTTTATTGCGGTTTTTTCTCATTCCGGTGTTCTATTTTACTGCAAAATATGGTGATCAAGGATGGATGATTATGCTTGTATCTGTTTTGGGATTCACTAATGGACATCTCACTGTTTGCATTCTCACCACTGCTCCTAAAAGCTACAAGGTACTTTATCTACTCTTCCTTTATCATTTTGTATGTTGTAGAAATATCATTCTTAAACTATAAATAATTAACCAAATCCCTTTGTAATTGTGAAGGGCCCGGAGAAGAATGCATTAGGAAATTTACTGGTGATTTTTATATTGTGGGGAGCATTTGCGGGAAGTGCTTTGGGTTGGTTATGGCTTATCGGTAAGCAAACTGCCTTTTGATTTCTCATTTGTAAGGTTTTACTTAATTAATTTAATGATTTGATTTATGGATTCTTAAATGCCTTCAATGGGGATATATATATCCCAAATCAAAACAAAAAAACAAACATTCTCATATTTAAACTATGTATCATACACAACTGGATCCCGGGTTAACTGCTCCAGTCCGTGTATCAAAGCATAGAGTATAACTTGATAGCCCTCTTTGGTCTTTCGGATACAACACACACCAACGTGGAGTTTAACCAGATCCTCCCATTCATCGAGATCAAGATACTCCTACTCGGATTGCTTCATCAGTTATACATTTTTTTTTTATCAATATTGGGTCACAAATGGCCGGCCCATTAGCCAAGTTCTTGCAAATGCAAGCGGAGAGACTCGATCCCAGGATGTGCAAATGCGCATGTCTCTTGTGGACTTACCATCTGCCACTAACTTAAATGCCACTTGCCATCGGTTATACATTGAAAGAGCTATAATAATACTTAATTGGGGAAATTAGCTTCTTCTTTTTTTTACAATTTGATCGACAATGCTTAATCTATAGTTTTAATGAGCAATATATACTGTAGCTTTACTAAACAATAATATCGACAACTGTCTGATCGACAATTACATCAACAATACCCGATCAATAATTGAAAATTAGGTTCTTCTTTTTATCAACAATTATATTGGACAATAACAAATCATTAACAAGTATCTTAACTACCAGTTTTAGAACAACTGATAATTGGAGAAAATTAAAATTAGGTTGAAAATGAAGTATGACGTTATATGTTTTTATTGGAAGTCGACGAAGCTGTTGCTAGTGATATGTATAATGCCATAGCTTTTTCTTTTATGTTATTTTTGGTGACCTCATTTCATTTGCACATTATTTCCGTATACGACATAATTTTTTAAAGGAGAAGTGATTAGCTACTTTTTTTTCTTTCAGGCTAGAAATTCTACTCGATTGCGTTAGTTTAATAACAATTAACAATATCGTTTGTATTTTATAATAGGTTCATAGCTATAACCATAAATATTTAGATTTGTAAAGTGTTAAAATCTCCGTGACCATTTTAATATTTTTCATTTGTTTGTGACTAGTCTGTGACTATACCGAAAATTTTATTACAATTTTTTAAAATTTAATCAGATATAGAAGAAGTAAAAACTGTCTAGTTTTTTATTTATTTAGGTTTATATAACATAATTAATGATTTTGATATTGGAAGTTTGAACCTTTTTTTATTATAATTAGAAATTTAAAAGAGATTTTAGAGAGTGAGATTTGGGATATCAGATCTTATCAACGAAAAAATAAAAAGAAGTAAAAACTTTTAAATTTGGAATTCTTTAATCTTCCTTTTTCTTACATCCTTAATTATTTTACCTCTCATATCATTTCTTTCTTGTTTTGGTAAAATTCATGGTTATAATAAATTGACGTAAAGGGACGATTACATAATGGAAATAGAAGAAAAAAGTTTATAACACCAAAAGAAAAGAAATAAAAGGTACCAAACTAAAATCAGATCTTATGAGCCAAGAGCAGGTGGTCAAGTGTTCTAGTCACTTTACAAATCTTCAAGGCATCAGAAATCGAACCCCTATCTGCAGTAGTAGAAACGAGATTTAAATACCAGTAGACTAGTTGACAAAAAAAAATGAATCAGATCTTAGGATATGCCAACCTTTTTGAGTCTTATTTAATCCTCTTAAATTTGCTGTCAAACCTAAAAAAAATCTAGAATTAAATAACTTAATCATTTCCATGTTGTAATAATCTTGTTTAGAATCTACATGAAAGCTTTGCTCATAATAAATTTCAACAATCTCGTTAACTCTGCAAAATCCTCATGTGCTGAAGTTCTAAGCAACTATACGTAGCTTTTGCTTTCGATCCATTTCTTAAGTACTTGAAAATGGAGGATGGATACAAAAATCAAGCTCCTGATGAGAAGCTACAAGTAAGTTTCCACAAATCACAAATATTTCAGTGTTTTTGTCATTATTATTTTTTATGTTTGATTTTTTAAAAACAGGGTAAGTAGCAAGCAATGATTGCTTGCTGCATTCTTGGAATTGGATCTCTGGTCTCGTGGAACAGTATGCTTACTATATCAGATTACTACTATCAAATTTTTCCGGTTCGGTTTCGGTTTAGTTAATTCCCCTATTCGAAATTGGATCTTGAAATCTCATGTTTAGTTTTGGTTGTAGTAAAAAATTGATTTCGAAAGGTCATTCAACATAGTAGTAAAGAATAAGGAGATATTTTTATCTACACTGTTCAGAAATAACATTTGGTAATGAAAAAATATCGTTTTTCTTTATCTTTCTTCCATGAGAAATTATAGAACAAATTAATATATATTGCTCATCAAATTTGGGAGGAAAGAAGAATGAAAAAAAAATTACAGTCATTTTTAAATAAACTGAAAGATCACATTTTAGATATCTTCTTGTAAATTGGAATGAATACTTTATGTTAAATCAATATTCATAAATGATTCTATTTTTATAGAATTACAGTAAAATACAGATGTAATTTCAAATTCAGATAAATATTACGAATTCTAGTTTTAAGATATATTTCTATAATAAAAATTTATAATAATTTAACTTTTAAATGTATTTAATTTTCATAGTTAAAAATTTAAGATATTATATATTACTGTACTTTACAAAAAAATCCCAGATAAAAGTGAGTTTGATTAATACCATCCATACTAAAACTTATTCACATTCTTTTTATACACTTATATATACATAAATACAATCTTTATAAATTAATACTTCCATAAATCAATACATTTTTTCTGTTTCAAATAAATTATCTAGTTTAATAAATATATCACTAAATTAATAAATTTATAAATTTATAAATTATACAATTTCGGAGTCTCAACATAATCATAGAGGCTTTTTCTGTATACATATATTTTCTCTCTTCATTCTTTAAGTTTGTGTTAATACACTTTGATGAATTTTACTATTTATGTTTTTATTCTACTTGTCATGACCCATAAATGTTTCTTGTTGGCTTATCATCTTTCAAGGGTCCTAACACTTGTATATCAACCCTTTGCACTTGGAACAATCATGATTCTTGCGTACCACGAATCCAAAATCAATACTCGAAAACATGTCCTGACTGGTTACATTTTATTCACAATGTCTACATTCTTGCTCATAGTGCTAAGTCTTAAATCTCAAAATCAATCTGATTTTTGATTATGATGTCAAGACTCTAAAAAGACTTTTAAAACAGTTGGATTTAATAACAAAAGGACACGGTGGAATCGGATATTATGTTGTTTTATGCACAATTGTTGCTTCTTTTGGTCTCGCTGATGCTACCGTTAAAGGAGGATTGGTCGGTGATTTATCTTTGATGTGCCCTGAACTCATCCATGTTTATTAACTTTAACATTTTTAAGATGTTGCTTTAGACAAAATTGGGTTAAATAGATCAGTTTTTTTACCGTCGAATTCTCTTTGGTTTAGTGGTTTAGATAATTTTGTTAATGACTCTTCTCCAACAAAGATGAAGGATTAAAATGGGTTTTAGAAAATGAATTTTAGATTATAAATTTAATTTTATCGATCTAGTGGTTCGAAAGAAAAACAGTTTCTTACTAAAATAAACATTTATCTTTTTGTTTTGTTGTAGTCCTATACGGCTGGTTCGGCTATGGCTGGTGGTCTAACCTCAGCGCTTAGGCTAATAATTAAAGCAGTATTCGATAAATCAAACAACAGTCTACGAAAAGGAGCAAGTGAGTTTGATATCTCTTAGAAAATCTCAAAGGTCAGAGACAAATCATCATGCATATTTTGTTGGGCCTAATTGGGTTCTAATACCATGATTAATTATGAAATTCCAACTCAAAACAGTTTGGTAATGATTTGATAACATGATTTTAACTCTATTATCAAATCCTATTATACTTATATGTCGGTTGTAGTATAATTATGTGTCAATCCAACTGGGAATGTAATTATCAATCAGGATGAAGTTAACTATTCTAATCCAAGCCAATCAAAGTGTGATTCATCTAACAACCTATATCAATCGTTGAAATAAAAATAAACAAGCAAGTGATAAAAATCTAGAATTTAAACGAAGCGCCAGACAAGAGAGTATTAGCTAAAATTAACGCAGGGTGAGAAAACATGATCATTAGGAGTGAGTTTCATGGGTCAACGTGACTTTTAAGCTAACTAGGCGCTTGATATCACTCAATAGAGCTAGTCTCTAGGCAACGAGAACACAAAAAATGAGTTCACTCCTGTGGTAAACAAACTCGAGTAGACTACTAACAGTATCGCTATAGGCGTTTGATAATCTAGTCTGAATGAACGATCAACTCGCTTAGCGCCGATTCACACCTCAGACATTCGATCCCTCGAGCTGAGCATGTGAATCTCTAAAGTGGTTCAGTCAGACGCTCTACTAAACACCCATCAGTGCTAGAGTGTCTCAGAGCAAGCCCCAGTTGATCAGAATGAAGCTAGTGATGATAACGCCAAATCAGAAAAGACTTTACTAAATCTAACCCTAAGTGACCTAGAAAACCTAAGCGTCACACAGACCTAACTCATCCTCAGGAACCGTAGGTTACTACTCATAACTCATGAGTTTAACAACAAACATGAATTCAACGTTTGATTGCATCAATAAAGAAATCGAACAAGGTATGAAATCAACGCTCAATGTAAATCTAAATTGCATAAAAATAAACTCAAAATCAGAAGGTTTGCGTTTGATTACAAAGCTCTAAGTTCGCAAGAAAATCAATTGTAAGAACTAGGGTTTATTTTTGCAACTTCTAAAACTATTTATACTTAATCCTTAGAAAAGCCTTGGATCAGCCCGGCCCAAGATGAGAATCAACGCGTCGTGGATATGGCCCAAAGGCTGAAAAACACCATGAGTGGGCTGGGTGCGGCCCATCTACTGAATTGCTGTGTACTGGACTCGAGTTGGACCGCAGGGAGGACACTCGAGCTTGGGCTCGAGTGTGAGCGAGTTGGGCCGCCGAGTGAGCACTCGAGCTTGGGCTCGAGTGTGTTTGAGTTGGGCCGCCGAGTGAGCACTCAAGCTTGGGCTCGAGTATGTGCGAGTTGGGCCGCCGAATGTGCACTTGAGCGGCACGCTGAGTGTGGACTCGAGCAGTAGCTTAGTGTAGACTTGAGCGGCACGCTGAGTGTGGAGTCGAGCGGCACGCCTAGTGTGGACTCGACCAAGAGTGCTGCTCTTTCTGTGACTCTTCAGTTTCTGTGACTTTTCAACTTCTGTGACTCTTCAGCTTCTGTGACTCTTCAACTTCTGTGACTCTTCAACTTCTGCGACTCCTGAATTCTCTGTTTATGTGCTCTACTACCTGAAAAATCCTTGAATGCAATGTATATGCTAATGCGTATGAATGAGCCTATCTAGGATGAAAATGTAGTAGAATTGTATGCTTGAATAGTTAAATGAGGTTCCTAATGAGTGCTAAAAATGTGTATATCAATATATATATATATATATTATAAGAATGATTTCAACTTCCGATGTGAGATATAAAATACAATCACATTCTAACACTTGTTTTTTTGTTCATCTTATCTTTGCAGTGATATTCTTAGCAATCTCAACATTCATAGAATTTCTATGTGTGATATTATATGCATATGTGTTCCCAAAACTTCCAATCATTAAGTATTATAAAAGAAAAGCTCCTTCTGAAGGTTCAAAACTGTGTATGTTGATCTTGTTGCTACTGGTACCCAAAATCAATCATATTTGGTAACTTGAGAATTTTCTTGATTCTTTTTTGGAGAAAAATCTTTTCCACTTCTATATATTAAATTTTACCGAATTTATCAATCTGGTGGTTAAATGTCTCAAGTATTTGGAGTTCGACTTCACCCTAATACATATGGTAGTTAACATGGAGTTCTAGGGATGTGATTGGGCCATGAATTATGCTTTTTCTATCCAATTATTAACACAAAAAACACTAAATTGATGATGATGATGATTCCAAGAATCAAAGGCTAACCAAGAAAGAGTTATTGGTTCAAAATAGGGCTGCGATTTCGGGTAGTTTTGGTCGGTTCGGTTCGGGTTAATCGAGTTTCAGGTAATTTTGGGTTTTGAAAATGTGGCCAAAACTAACCGAGAAGTGTGTTTAATAGGGGGTCGGTTCGGGTATCAGGTATTTCAGATCAGAAATACCCAATCCGAGCCAACTTGATTTGTACTTGTTTTAAGCAGAAATGATGCAAAATGACAACCATAAAATGCATTTGATTGATGCAACAATGATTCAAAACATGTTGCTAAAACAGAAATGATTTATTGCATAAAAACAAAGTGTTCATTCATAGCGTAAAAACAAAGTGTTTCAAGCATGAAGCATAAAAACAGAGTGTTCAAATAACACAACGCACAATGTAAAAACAGAAAAAAAATCTGCAAATTGAGAATGAGAGATATGAAGCAGCTCACACATCTATTTGAACCTGTTCCGAAGTCGAAGGAGCTACACAAGGAAACAAATACTTCAAGAACTCATTACAAAGCAAACAACAACCAATATAATCAAAAAACAGAATCAGTGGATTACCTAATGCATCTTGAAACTCCAATTCTTCAATCATCTGAGCCAAGTTTGCAACTTTTGTTGCATCAATTGTGTTTTTAGCCACTATTGTAAACAAAGTAATGCTTAATCATATGTGGTGCTTGGCAACTTCTGTATGGATCTGAAATCCTTCCACTTGTACTGAATGCAGACTCCAAACCAACATAAGACACTTGAATGGCAAGCTCAGATAATATAGGAAACTTCACACTATTACGCTTCCACCATGCTAGCACATCATAATCCATTCCCAAGAGATTTTTATTACGTGGAACAGTTTTCTCCATCAAGTAAATGTTTAACTCACTACTTACTTCCTCATTTGCAGTTTCATTATGCATCTCTTGATACAAAGCATCCCTATCATACCCATCATCGTCAGAAAAATCAAAAAACAGAAGACTTGTTCAGAATTAGGATCAGCCTTATTATCACTCTTGGAACCAGCTTGAGAAGAGGTGCTTAGCTTGCTGACATACTCTTCATTGTTGCCTTGATTGAGGATCTTAGATGCTTACTCTCCTCACTGTTTTTACCATATAGCTTGTCAAAGCAAATATATGCAAACTACATCTTATTCCTAGGGTCAAAGACACTTGCAATGATTAGCAATGGATTCATGTTGAGAAGTTAATCCCAATACTTCTCAAACTTAACTCTCATAGCTAATGCTTGTTCCCTTATAACTTCATCTCTCTGAGAGCTTAATGAAATAATATTCTGTTCTAATATAACTATCTCATTGTAGTATAGGGAAGATGCCACTGTCTTAGATGCTGAACATGTCAAAGTGCAGTTGAAAAATAATCTGAGGAACTTCACTAACCTCTGAATGTTGTCCCAGTCATTGTAAATCGGAGGACCTACTCGTTTTCCCCATCATCATCGATCTCCTTGAAGTAGTCATTGTAAAGTTTGTCTTCTGCAAACAACTTCTCAAATGCACCTCTGAATTTGAGAGCGAATGTCAGCATAAGGTATGTCGAATTCCACCTGGTAATGCAGTCAAGTGAAACATTCCCTCTACTTACATTCCCTGATGACACTTGTCTTTGAAATGATTCCAGCCTCGGGGTTGATGATCTTACATACTTTATAGCATTCCTAATGGCAACTACACTCTCGTTCATTGAAGCTAGGCCATCTCTCACAATCAGGTTCAGAACATGAGCACAACAACGGATGTGTAGATATCCACCATCACTAACTAGTGATTTAGTACTCTTCACCCGCAAAGCATCTGTCAACAACTTGAATGCTTTATCATTCGCTTTGGCATTGTCAAATCTCACTGTAAATATGCTTGCAATGCCTCAATCTTCTAGACACTCACTAAGATGTTCCGCAATTGTTTCTCCCTTATGGTATATGACCAGTTTGAAGCTGATTATCCTTTTTTGTAACACCCAATTAACATCAATCCAATGAGTTGTCTCCACCATGTAACTCCATGAAGTAGTAGGCGCTGTCCATATGTCTGTGGTGAGAGATTCTCTCTTCTTATCACAATCGAACAACTTCCTCAGGTTTTCTTTCTCTTGCAAGTACATTGAGTAGATGTCAGAAGTTGCAGTCTTTCTACAATGCATTGTATACATTGGGAGGACATTGAAGCATAATATCCTAAAGCCCTCCGATTCCACAAATGAAAAAGGCAACTCAGCTAGTATAATCATCTTATTCACTGAGTTTCTGAACAATTCTTTATCGTACTTCATGGTTGTGACTACACCACTACTATTAGGCGCCAAAATAGACTGAGATCCACTCTCTTTGTAAGTATTGAACAACTTACATCTTTCTAAGTGGTTCTTCATGGGAGTTATTCCTACTTTTCTGCTGTCACATCTGATTTCCTGCCCTCAATAGCGACAACTGTTGACTGCTCCATCTGTAATCTCATTCTCAATAAAATGTGCCCATACAGCTGACTTACGAGCAACCCTCTTCATAGGTCTAGGAGGAATCTCACTCGTAGATTTATTAGTTGTTTTCTTCTTATTTCCTGTTGCATTAGGACCTAAAACTTCTTCCTCTCTATCAATAAACTCGTCATTGTCATTCTGAAAAGATGCCATATCTACAAATACAAGAAAAGGCTAAGTTTGTTTTATGCTAACATCTATATAATCTCAGTCAATCACAATTTTCCTAACTTTCTATGTATGTTTTTAACTTCTAAGTATATTATTAACTTTTAATTACACTCAAATCTTAGATTGTTCTAAAATTGTATCAAATATCTCAGATTATTATATTCTAAACTTGTATCAAGTGCCTACATGGTTTACGACACAACAAGAACAATGTGGCAGTAGTGAAGAAAGGCTCTTAATGAAAGCAAAGAAAGACAAGCTTGATAAATTTTAAAAGAGAGGTTAAAAATACAAACCTCGTTGATACCCAGCAGCATCAGCTTTATTTCCACCAAGTTTTGTTTGTCTCCCACTGTTTTGTGATATACAAAAATGCGGTTGATACTCAGTAGCAGCTTACAAATCATTACATTATATCATGAGAAAAAAATATTGCATGTATAGAACATGTAATGTCAGCTTACCGTTCAGTTAGGGAACAAACCGAGAAGAAATCGGATTGCCAATGGCTTCTAGTGTGTCAAGCTTGTCATGGAACTCAATGCCATTTGTGAGACCAAACCTGTGTGGAAATTATCTTATCCTTTAGCTTACTCATTACATGGAAATTAGAAGCTCAAAGATCACAATAATATAAGATTGAAAGATTGACATACCTAAACAATTTCTTCACTACTGCCACATTTAACTGCTTTAAGGTGCATGAGTTTCAATCAAAGATCCTAAGTGTTCTCTCTGTAACACTACTAGACCAAAAGCAGTAATGATTACCACAACAGAGATTTGAACACTAATGATTACCATCTACTTCTCATATTAGTCAACTTGCTTGATGTATTCATGATCTCAGTCAATTCACAGTGAATTCTACCTAAAGGAGCAAACATTTTCAACCACCAGAAAGCAAAGGCTAACCACATTTCAATATTGAAACCATGAAGAAGGGCAGAGTTGTAAAGGAACTCGTTGTGGCTCTAACTTGCATTCGAATTCATAAAAGTATGGACATCGTGATCTAAGATCAAGGCATGCTGTCTTGGCATGAACTTCAAGCTTCATCCTGCATAAAACAAATATTACCATGAAAAGGCAGCGCCGTAGAGCAGAGAAGATCAAAACAGAAAACAAACTTAGCATTCAATGAGAAAATAAGAGACTAAGAGAAGAGAAGGGAGGATTACCTGAGGAGAAGCTTGACTAGAGAAGATAAGAGAGCCGATGGCGTTGGATCGTGGAAGAGGCAGCACCGGAGAGAAGAAATAGATAGCGCCGGAGAGAAGAGAATATCATATTAGACTTAACATGCAATGAGAAAATAAGAGATAAAGAGAAGAGAAGGGAGGATTACCTGAGCAGAAGCTTGGATAGAGAAGATAAGAGAGCCAATGGCGTTGGATCATGGAAGAGGCAGCGCTGGAGAGAAGAGAAGAGACACCGCCGAAGAGAAGAGAAGATCAAATCAGAAAACAGAGCATGCAATAAGAAAATAAGAGACGAAGAGAAGATAATTGAGGATTACATGAGGAGAAGTTTGACTAGAGAAGATAAGAGAGCTGACAGCGTTGGATCGTGGAAGATGCAACGCCGGAGAGAAGAGAAGAGACAGCGTCAGAGAGAAGAGAAGAGGCAGCGTATCGCGAATCGCAGAGAAGCGGCAGCTTCGTGAAGAGAAGATAATAGAAGAAGAAATTAGGTTTATGGGAATTTATACTTCGGTTAAGTAATAACCGATCTGGTCTACATAACCGAATTGACCTGAAACAATACCCGAATTTCAATTAAAATCTTACCCGTTTTACCCGATTTAAATTATACTAACCGACCCGATTCGTCACTTTCTCGGTTCGGTTCGGGTCGGAAATTTCGGGTCGGTTAGTAATCCCAGCCCTAGTTCAAAACATGGACCACACAACGAATTTATTCCTTCTCTACGTTTTAACATTATCAATATTTATGGGGTTCTTATATGAAAACACACGACATCATGGACTTGGTCCTTGGTACGCTCTTGTCCTTGTAACCGTGTACAATATTTGGGACTTGGACGGAAGGTACACACTGTTGGTGAGATGGTTAAAGATTGAGAATACAAAAGAACTCACAATCACAGTTTTGTCGCGATTTTTCCTCATTCCTTAGTTCTACTTCACCGCAAAATATGGTGATAAAGAATGGATGATTATGCTCATTTTTGTTCTGGGTATAACCACCGGACATCTTACTGTTTGCATTATTACTATAGTTCCTAAAGGATACAAGGTAAAACAATCTTGTATAATTAATAAAACTCTAGTTACATACATTTATTATGAATTTTAATTTTTTGAAGGGTCCAAAGAAAAATGCAATTGCAAGTCATTTTTATATTAGGAGGAGCAGTTGCAAATTTCGTTGGGTTGGTTCTGGCTTATTGGTAAACAAAATGCATTCTGAGTTTTGATCTGAAATGATTCACACTAATCTTGTTTTGTTTGTTTTTTCAACAATTAGATCAAGAAAACTTATTCATAAACAAATTCTTTAAATCTCTAACAATATCTTATAGAGCAAATACAATTTTTTAAAATCAAATCCAAGTGGCAAAGAAAAAACAAAATTAACTTTTTTATCTTAACGTCATCATTTTTTTGCCAGTTATTATTTGGACCCATTCAAATTGACTTCACTCTCATAAATGTCAATAGAAAATAAATCCAAACTCAATCTAGTATTGGAAACTACACTAGAATATTACTCAATATGAAATATTTCTCCACAAATCTAAAATTTTAAATTCAAATGCACTCAAATCAAAAATTTAGAATTTGATTGCAAATAACACATTTTGAATTTTCTTCTATTAGTATTTGGATCGATAAGCCTCGATCTGAATCCCAAAATTTATCTTATAAAACCATTTTTAATCTATCTCTTCTAGTGGAATGGATCGAATCGCTGATGTCAGAATTCGACATATTAAACATTAATTTAATTTATATATTTCACTTTTTTATTTTTCATTATGTTTTATAATTTTTTAAAATATTATTCAATATTTCACAAATCTATTAAATATTATTAAAAATTCGTGCACCACACAGATCCATATCTAATTTAAATATATATTTAAAATCTATTATTTTTGCTGATGACAAATCGACCGGTAGTAATATTCTCTTTACAAATTTTCTACGCATCAAAGATCAAATCTCCTTTCTAAAATGGGATAAAAGATCACTTTACCCGATGACAACAAAAAACAAGAACTTCATTAATTATTAATAGATAAGAATCATTATAAACCTTAACAAAAAAGTAAGAAAAATATTCTATAGTAGTACAATTGTAACATATCCCAGAAAACAATCTCCTAAATCAAGGTCTATGAAATTTGTTCATCGAGGGAAGCATATCGTGATGGCTTCATTTGCAATGCATGCACACACAAGTCTTTTCTTTACATTTTCCACCATAAGAAAATCCTTGCATACCGCAGTTTTTTATGCATTCTTCGTTTCCATTTTCTTTATCACAAGTCCCATCTGCTATATACTTGTTCTCTGTCTCGTTCCCAGCTTCACAAGCTATATATTTTTGATATCCTTGTGTAACAAATCCTAAAGCAAAGATAATATAATCAAATGAATATGTATTTGCTCTCATTTGATCTATATATAAAAACGTACATTATCTTTACAAAATCTATAGTACACATTAGTATTTCTAAAAACTATTTTCTTCAATTTATTTTGTTAAAAGGAAACTATTTATTTTCCCAATAACTAATATTATTATTGCAAAACTAAAACACAAGCCAAACTATGATTTTTTCCTTTGAAATTTCGAGATCAAAGCACATCGATACATACCTGTCAAAGTGAACATTAAGATTATCAAACAAATATTAAATCCAACAACTACATTATTCTTGACCATTTTTATTCACTTTCTTTAGAGCTCTCTTTAATTTATTTTTAATAGAAAAATAATTACTATATCACCATATCTAGCTGATGTATTTAAAAATATTGTTTTCTAAAAAATAATAGGTATTCCGTAAAAATTGCTTCTAAAAACTGTTTCAAATTACCATCCAGACAAAATAAAAAGAGTAACATTTTTCTGTTTTTTTAACCTTTTACAAAATAGTACTTACATTTTAAAATTTTGACTAGTTATAAAGAAATTGATTATTACAATCGTAAATAGAATTTTAGACCGGTTTATATGACGGGCCATGAAGCATGAGTTTCTGTTTAAATGATTCCTAATCAAATTAATAGTTTTTCCCTATTTCTAATCAAATTTTGATCTGTTATAATTAACATTAAGATTATCAAACGGATATTGAAACAAACAAATATATTATTCTTGAAAATGTTTCATAAACTCTCTTTAATTTAGTATTAATAAAAAAATTTGTGTTGTATTTACAAAAAAGTTTCTTAAAATATAATAGATATTCGGTAATAAATGTTTGTAGTGATCTAGAGTCAAGAGCAATCGTGGATGTATATTCAGTTTTGACACTAATGTTTAAAAATAGGTATAAAATAAATAGAATTGCTTAAATAAACTTACCTTGCCCAATGAATTACAAAGTAAAAATCAACTCTTTAATCTCATCACATATTTAACTATTGATTAGTTTTATTTCTGAAATCAATATTAAATTCTGTATATATATATCAATTTAAAATTATAATGTATTTGTGTACTTATGTTATAATGTTATAATTCATATATGAAATACACGATATCAACCATACAATTTGTGATCAAATTCGTCAAATATCTTATTCTTTTTTATGTGTATTTTTTATATCAAATTGCAAACTTTTATCCTAGACTATAACAGACAATGAGTTGTTCGGTGACTTAATAACTCAAAATTTTCTACATGCAAGTCCAAAATAAATTTATGTAGAACAGCATAAATTCTTAAAATTGAATTCAATTTTCTTAAAAAAAAATAAGTAGTCTTTTAACTATTTGATCAAATAATTTTTTTTATTTATTAATAGTTAAATCGACAAAATCATATTTACAACAAAATACACAACAAACGACACTCATTTTCTAAAATTCTTTTTAGTTTTTTTATCTGTATTGGAGACCGGTCGAGTATTCTCTCTCTC
>JAKUCM010002644.1:0-40205 GCA_023374145.1 Lepidium sativum | reverse complement strand
TACAAATTCATAGAAATTTGAAGACATTACAAACCAATATTAGTACAGAGTGAAACAAAGAATAGGGAGTCATAGTTGGCTGGTTATAGAAATACGAGAGTTGTAGACTCCAAGTGAACCTCCTAGTATTGCTGCCTTTTCCTTTTCCTTTTTTTCTGGAAGAAACAGGAAACCGTAATTGAGATTATTTACCAATTACAAGATTCCTTATTCTCTAGTCTCTGCCAAAAACTTATAACTAAACACTAATTATCTCTTTTCTTTTAGTGGAGCAAAGCAACATGAGTGAAAAGGAAATTACATGTTATAGTTTCTGCAATCTCTTGATGAAACTTGATGAACTTCTCAAAGCACACAGCCGGACAACAAGATTCCTTCCCGTCCGGGCACACACACGATGGCTTTGCATCATAGTTGTTCAGATTTCTAATTTACATAACTAAGAAGAAAGCTCAACCAAGATCCGCCACAGTGTGACAGACTTTGGTGGACCCTTTCTTATCTTACGAACCTCAGCCAAGATCTGCATTTTGGCCGGGCTTTCTTCTTACAAAACTCAGCCAAGATCTACCACAGTTTGGCGGATCTTTGTTGGATTGTTTCTCAGCTTTCTTCGAGTAGACCTTACGGAACTCAACCAAGATCCGCCAAACTGTGGGAGAGTTTGGCGGATCTTGGTTTTGCCATGATTCATTTAACCTAGTTTGTATAAAATGACGAATTTATCCCTTAGTTATTGCATCACCTACCTCTTACCTCTTTTTTAGCTCTACACATATCACCATTATTGCTCTGCCTGATTCCTTATCTTATCTTTTGGGCTTATTTTCGTGGTTTTGAGCTTATGGATCAAATTATTTTAGTTTGTGGGAGTTGGAAATTTGACCAAAATCATTGATTCTTTGTAGTAGATACTTATCATGGTTGTAAAATCATTGAATTGAGTGAAGATATGTGTTATGATAAGTTTGTGAGGATGGTTCATGAAGATTTCGATTTAAATCAACAAATCTTCAAGGTAAAATTGAGTTACATATCAAAAGAACTCATGCATGCACTACCACAACATACACCTCCTATCTTTGTCACCAACGAGAGACAATTGCGTGGGTATGTGCAACAATTTTGGAAAGAGTCAATTCGTCTTTGTGTGGAGATTTTAAGGAAAACTCATGTTCGGGTGGAAGAAAGTAAAAGATTTGATTCATGGTGTGGTAGAGCTAGGCAGACTCTCAAACAAGAAGAGAAAAAAATGTTGACTACGATGAAGAAGTAGAAATGAGATTCGACTACTGCGACGATATAGATGGTGCAAGCTCCTGTGATGAAGACTTCATAAGTGTTCAGAGGAAGTGCCAAGAAGACGGAAGAAAGACTCTTCCTGACAAGAAAAGAAAAGACTCGACATTTAATGATGAGTACTTAGACATTGAAATGAGGTCACTTTAATTAGGTGTTGGACAAATATATCCCACAAAAGAAGATCTTGAGTCAATGTTAAAGACATTTTCTGTTTTACATAGGTTTTACTTCAGTGTCGTATCATCGATGAGAATGTTAATGGGTGTTAGATGTTGGGTACCAAACTGCACATGGAGAGTCTGGGCTCCACGCCACGATACCGAAAGTCCTTCTTTCTATATCCGAGTATATTTGGAGAACATTGTTGCTCAGTTACGGAGAGGTTATCTCGGGCACGTCAAGCAACGCCCGATATTCTTGGTCATTTATACTTGAATTTTGTTGGTGGTGTTGGGTCTTATGTTCATCCCGCTCATGTTGCTCAATCGGTGAACAAACGTTTTTCCTTGAAGGTACATATCCGTAACTAATAAGGCTAAAACACTTTGGTAGATCTTGTATATTTAAGCTCAACCAAAGACAGCCAAGGTCTGCCTGAGTGTGGCTGACTTTGGCCAACCTCAGCCACACCCTGGCGGATCTTGGCTTTCTTCTTACGAACCTTACAAAGATTAGCCAAGGTCTGCCATAGTGTGGTTGGTGTTGGCAAACGTCTGCCACACTTTGGCTGAGCTTCGTAAGAAGAAAGCTCAGCCAAGATCCGCCAAAATGTGGCTGAGTTTGGTAGAGCTTGGTTGTTTTTTTTCTTATATACTTTAGTTTAGCTTAATTTTCCTTTCTTTGTTACCACTGTCCAGATCATGTACTGTAAGGCACATCGTACTTTAATAGAAGCTCGAGCTTTAGTTACAGGAGGTACTTCAGAGAATAGTTTATAAGAACTTCCTTCGTATTTATATAGAATCAGACGAGCAAATCTGGGAACAATTATCAAGCTGTAAGTAGATGGATATGATAGGTTCAAGTTTCTATTCATTCTATTCGATGCAAACATTAGAAAATTTGTGTACATGAGGAAGGTTTTTGTTGTGGATGGAATGTTTTTATAAGGAAAATATAAAGGGACTCTACTCACGGCAACAATGCAAGACGGGAATTTCAACATTTTTCCTATGTCTTTTGGTGTGGTTGATACAGAAAATGATGAATCTTGGGAATGGTTTGTTAGACAACTCAATCGCATTATTCTGGATGATCAAGAGTTGGCTATCATTTCAGATAGGCATAGATCAATAACCAAGGCAATAATAAAGGTTTATCTGCTTGCCTCTCGGGGGTTTGCTCTTACCATCTACGAAAAATATTTTGACAAATTTTAAGGGAGGAGAGTCCTTTAAGCTGCTTAAGAAGGCTGCAACTGCATATAGGCGTGATGAGTTTAATGAAATCTTCGGCGAAAAAGAGAGACTAGATCGAAGGCTGTATGAGTATTTGTTAAAGGCAGATGTTCGTTTGTGGAGTCGTGCACATTTTCTAGGGAATAGATACAATTTCACCACGTCAAACATTGCAGAATCTATCAATCATGCATTGGCTGAAGCGCGAACATTCCCTATTGTGCAACTTGTAGATTCCATAAGGGCAATGCTAACAAGGTGGTTCTCAAAGATGAGGGCAAAAGAGGCGATTACACTGACAATTCTCACATACGCAATCGAAAAACTTATTAAGGTATCACTTAAGCTTGATTGACTTTGGTGGCATTATTGTCTTTCTTATTTAGCTTTGCAGAATAGACTCCTAGAAGCAACACAATACAATGTGCAAAACATTGACGAGCATCAAGTTGTTGTCACATGTTCGGCCTTATCACATATTGTTAATTTGACGGAGAAAACATGCTTTCGCAAAATGTTTGACGTGGATAAAATACATTGTGTACATGCCTTAGCCGTAGCAAAAGCATGGGAGTGTTCGAAGATCGACATCACATATCCTTACTATTATATGAGTTACTTGCATCATGCATATGATGAATGTGTGATGCCAAAAAATGCAACACTTCCAATATCCAAAGAGGTGTCGGTTAAAGTTTTTTTACCACCTATCGTACGTAAGGAACCCCGGTCGGCCAAAGAGCTCGCGGATGAAAGGTTGGTTTGAGTGCTCATTAGAGGCAAAACGTCTAAGGAAAGTGACTAGTTGTTCGCAATGTAACGGTGTGGGACATAACGTTCGGACATGTAGAGCAGACGTCCAATCTTGAAAGTCTACCAAACTTCACCAAACTATAATATCGACATTACATTACAATAGTATTATTATTTCTTATATGTACATTGTAAAGTTGATTGTAATATTTTCCATGTCGATTTAAGCTAAACTAACATCAATATTGGGCGCGTGTAAGCACAACCATAATCAACCAAACTTTGCCACAATGTGACAGACTTTGGCTGCTCTTGGCTGACAATTCAAAAGACTAGCCAGTGTCCGCCAATGTGTGGTGGATCTTGGCTGATCTTCTTACAGATATTTTGAAGCTTGACCAGTACACAAAGTTCATTGAAGCGTTAATTGAAGCAAAATTACTACATTAGTGGAAAGTTAATTGAAGTCATACACAAAATTAACTAATTGTAATACAATGAAAATTGTTAATTAAAGGAAACCTTAATTAAAGCCATATACACAATTAATTACAAAGCCATATACACAACCATATACAAAGTTAATTCTTAATTAAATGTACACATATATACAAAGTTAATTAAAGTCATATACACAAATAATTACTTCCACTGCAAAAACACCCCTTGTGACGCAGTAATGACGACTTACTTATCAACATTTTCAAACCGCGGATAAGGATATGTGTATGAAATCGTCTCTGGAAGTTGGAGCTCATCCATTACCTCAAGGGCGAATTTCAGGCGGGGAAAAAGGATGAATTTATCATCTAATTCCATAAAGTCTTGTACAAAGGCTAAGCACTCAATAAATTTGAGTGTGTAAATCCCACAATCGCCCGATTGTTTGTTGACCGAGGTTCCCTTCACCCTAGTGACAGTAAAAGCTCTCGTCTTGATCCCTTTCCATAACTCAGAAGCTAACATAGACCTCCGCAGATAGGGTATCATCCTCGAGTACGACCTGCTTGCAGAAAAACATAAGAAAACAATATCAGCCATGATCAGTCAAGCCGAACCAATCTCAACCAAGCTCATCCACGATCAACCAACATAAACCAATATAAACCATACCTCACAGAGTCCATCAGTAAATGATGCGGTAAGACTGAGGTAGAAGGATCATAGATTTTGATAGTCTCTAATAGTTAATCGATCTCCAAGGCTACCCAATGGATGTTGTTGATGTTATGACATATGCACAAGCTTTCCACTGCTTGTACATAAGAAACCATACAGGGGCTTTACCGGCATACATTTCCCGCATAAATTCTTTGAACATATACTTTTGCGGCTTTGTCTTGAAGGACTCGTACTTCGAACAATTGTAGACACATAATGAAGGGTTATGGAAGGCTATCTGATCACTCTTGTACAGAGTTGGGGAGTCCATATGGCTTCTACGAAATATATTCATAGCGCTACTCATATGCTGCAAAACAAAATGTAAATTATAAGCACAATCAAAGTATGCCAAAGTCAGTCAAGGTCAGCCAAAGCCGGCCAAAGTCAGCAAAATGTAACTAAAGAACTTACCAAATTCATTAACCATTCGTAGTAATCTTGTGGCCACATACGTCCAAACATCAGCAGCTGGCAGTAAAACTCAGCTAAAGGACTGATATCATCCACCGAGTTATCCCTATAAGTATCGGTGGTAAGCAAACACCAAACACAAAAATAGTACAATAAAAGAGTTATATAAGGGACTTACAATTCACATCTAGATTACGCAGCCGCTTCAATTTGAACTTATCTACTGGTCCAAATGGATCGTATGAGGTATGCGCTATATCGTCCATGAGGCGCCCAACTACAAAGCTTCCTTCGAATGGTAATATTTGATATTAACACAAAACCGAAGTTAAATAGCAACCAAAGTCAGCCAACGTTAGCCAAGGTCAACCAAGGTCAAACAAACTACCTGGTTCGCAGTGAGAGTACGTTGTCTTAATCCCCTGGGTAGAATGTCCTCCATATATATCAAATCCTTGCCTTGAGCGATTGCTTTCTTCAGAATTTTGACATTCGTCTTCACATTGCGTTGTCTTCTCTTGTGTTGTCTTCAAATCCAAAGTAGGAGTTTGCGAAGTTTGCAATTGACTACTAACCTCAAGGTTTCTTAAAATTTTCAATGCTGGGGACAAAGGTCAGATATTTCGTGCTCCTCAAACATCCATTCCTTGTGCAAACAAAAGGGAAACAATGTAAGGACAACACAATTTAAGACTACCAAAGTACTACCAAAACTTTAAGAACAATAAAACAACATTTTGATTGTGAGGAAGCCGTAAGGGTGGGGAAAGAGTGTGTGAGGATTTCTTCTCCTCATATTAATAGTCATATTATAGCCAAACTAAACCACACGTAAGTAAATCAAACTAATAGTCATATTACAGTACATGTACATTGTCAGATGTTGGGGAAGGTTGTGAGGTTTGCTGCTCCTTATATATATTTTCCTTCTGGAAAGAAAATGTGATAGAGTTAGTACAACTCGAGTAACTAATATAAAATTAGCCAAGTTCAGGCAAAGTCAGCCAAGCTAATAAAACATTAGCTAGTCAGCTAAGCTAAACCAAACGTTTGTAAGTTAAATTAATAGTCATATCTCACGTACCTGTACATTGTCAGATATTGGGGAAGGTTGTGAGGTTTGCTGCTCTTTAGATATCGTTTCCTTCTGGAAAGAAAACGTGATAGAGTTAGTACAACTCGAGTAGCTAATATAACATTAGCCAAATTCAGTCAAAGTCAGCCTAGCTAACAAAACATTAGCCAAAGTCAGCCAACCTAAACCACACGTTTGTAAATCAAATTAATAGTCATATCTCATGTACATGTACATTGTCAGATGTCGGGGAAGGTTGTGAGGGTTGCTTTTCCTTACATATCCTTTCCTTCTGGAAAGAAAACGTGATAGAGTTAGTACAACATTTTTAGCTCATACATAGTTTAAATTATTTATGTCTTTTAGATCTTATATACATAGTAAGAACATGGTGTGGTTATTGATTATTGTGTATAGTATACATCAACAAAGTCAACCAAACTCTGCCAAAAAGTTTACAAAGAACATGGTGTGGTTCTTGATTACTGTGTATAATATACATACATAATTGAGTCCTCGAAATTTAATCCCTCTCAAAATCAAGTACACTTTTATATACCATTTTTCGAGAACCTTAGGCTTCACTTCCAAGAGTCTGACTTTCATTCACATGAGACTTCTAAGGCTCTTCCAATGTCATCACCACCTCTGCTGGTCTTGACTTTATCAGCTTAACGAGAACGAGGCGTTCATTGATCAAGTTCTGTTGTGACATGGCTTCCTCAAGCCTACGAAGCCGTTCATCCGTCACCGCGTAATCTACTCTTTGCTCCTCCAGCCTTTCAAGCCGTTCTAACGTGTTGACTTGATCAAATCTCATCACGTCAAAAGCATGCTTCATAAACTGAAGGATGTCTAGCATAATCTTCTTCGATTCCCCTTCTTCTTTGGCCTCAAATTCCTTCTTCCATTTCCTCTCCAATCTTTCCTTTTCATTTTCTTTGGCCACTGCCAAAGTCATATCAAAATCATTTACCCTAGGCTTATCCTTTGCCTTTGGACTATCATGAGACTTCTTTTTTTCCTTTGGTGTATCCTTTGAAAAAGTGGAATCATGAGCCTTCTTTTGACCAGTAGATTCCTTCTTCTCAGCCACCATCTTAGCACTCCTAGCCTTCTTAGAACTTCTGAGGTTACTTTGTAACTCATCGACCTTCCTTTTTGCAGAGGCCAGGATAACCCAAAACGTCAGCCAAACTAAAATAGACGTTAAATCAAAGTTAGTCAATGAATTAAGCTTACCTTGTCGTTGCTGGATGTCATCTTATCAGAGTCAAAGATATCCTCAATATTTATATGACGGCAACTACGTGTAGTCCATCACAAAAGTGGAATCGGGCCAACTACTTTACATCCGCACATTAAACCTAGATGTGGGATAAACTCGTATGCCCCTATAAGAAGCACATGCACAAAGCCATGCACACTCAACCTCGTCGTTGCCGTTGAGGCACCAAAGATCGACTTCAAGAGGGACTGAAATGTTACTCTCCCCCAAGAGACCAATCATTGCATCCCTTTAATACTCTTTCAAGCTCTGCCCATGTTGGACCATCATCGTGGTCTAATTCCATGTCAGCCCATAACTCTCTTAAAGCTAAGTTTGCATCATTAGCTTCAGGCGACCCACAGTTCATCTGCGTGATGTGGTGAAACTCATGCAGAGAAAATCTCACTGGCCGACCATCGGCCAACACCCACACCTCATTAGCATTAGGTGTGTGGTATCACGAGTTTTAATCCTATATCCTACTGCAAGTGCACAACAAAAGTAATAGTACTTAGGGGTCGAATTCCTTAGAGAACAAGGTTACACTTTCGACTTCTATCTAATCGCAAGGTATATCAATCAAAATTAGAGAAATAAATACTAACAACTTAGACGCGAATGAAATCAAATAACTAAAGCAATCAGATGTCGGGTATTCACTCAGGAGTTAGAATTCTTGTCAGGAAAACTATTCAGGAACTATTCTGATCATATTCTCGGCTTGAACATAAATAAATATAAACCAACTCTCGTTGAATCTACCCCTCTAGTAATAATCTAAAGGTCCTAACTCTCTTTGGTTTCAGATTACAAGTAGGTTTTATCGCTTAGGTTCAATTACCCACAACCCAACCTAGCATCAACTCTCGTTGGTAGTGAAGGAATTGCTCTTCTAATCTAGTTCTAGTTCTTAACAATCTTCTAGAAAGTTAACAACCTAAAATCATCGACTAGGTAATCAGGCCAATCTATGCATTAAACTCAAGTATTAGAAGGAGAATCATCTATTCATCAATCCTATTTGTTCTCTAGCAGTGAATTCTAAAACCCTAGAATCCCTAAATCCGATCTAAGATCTACTCAGACATAGAGCAATGAATCAAGCAAATCATGATGAACTGAAATTGAAATTGCATTGATAAATAGAAATAAGATTAAGAAAATATTCTCAAGTATGAAGAGATCTTCTTCCTAGCGTACAAACTCTAACAACTCAAAGACGGCTATAGCCTCTCTCAAAATAAAATAGGAAAAGAGTATTTATAGGGCCCAAAACAAGAGCTGAAAAATCATGAAATTAGGTTTCTGTGAAGGGCATCGATCGATCGATCCTCACGTGGATTGATCGATCCTTGGATATTGAGTCAATCTCTCAGAAGCCAAGTCGTTCTTCGGATCGTGCGCATAATCCTTGTTAGAGCATTGATCGATCGATCCTTGTGTTGATCCATCGGTCCTTCCTTTCATAGAGAATACCGGAAAATGCTTCAAACTTCTCCAAAGTCCACCTTCAAACATGATTCCAACTCTGAACGTGTTTGACCTGAAATCTCAATAAAACATAGACGAATTCTCCAAATATAACCGTAATAATGAGCTCAAAACCGACAAAATATGAGGAACATCAGTGTGTAAAGCATATTACCAAACAAGTGTTTAATATGTTTGTTGCTTCATGAGAACCATGTGCCGGCAAGCTGCAGTATAATACCAAGTTGAGAATTCTTCTTTATATCATCGTAAGCATCAATGCCAATAAGATCCCTCAACTCTATTATCTGCCTCATATAGTAGTAGTGGCTGATGGGTCGGGTCCACAACGGGATTTTTCCTAATCCAACAGCCCTCACAAGGTACTTCTCGTTATCCCCCACATCTATGAAAAATAAAATCGTTAATCAACCAAAATCTACCAAAGTCTGCCAGACTATGGACCAAAGCCCGCCAAACAAAACAAAATCTCCCAGACTATAAACCAATGTTCGTCAGAAAAAATAAAGTCTGCCACAGAATATGGCAGACAAAACAAAGTTTGCCAGACTATAAACCAATGTCCGCCAGAAAAAATAAAGTTTGCCACAGAGTATGGCAGACAAAACAAAGTCTACCAAAAAAAAAAAACAAAGTTTGCCACAAAGTATGGCAGACAAAAGATAGTCTGCAAAAAAAAAAAACAAAGTCGACGACACTATAAACTCAGTCAACCAAAGTCTATAAGGAAGGTTACGGGGACGCTACCAAAGGCGAAGGAGACGAAGTAAAAAAACCATTGAAAATTAAAACTTTCAAAAATTTCTCTAAACCTAGAAAAAAGTAGTAAAAAATGAAGTTCGAAGTCGAAGATTTGTGCTTTCGAAATCCATAAACATATGCTACATTACCTTTCAAAAAGACGATGAAGATGATCAAGACGGAGAAACGAGATAAAATGTGGAATTTAAGAGAAAAAATCTCCGTAGAAGATGAAGAAGATGAAGAATACGATAATTGAAACGAAGGAGACGATGAAAATGACTAAGACGATGAAGATGAAAGACGAAGTAGAAGCTGAGAGAAAGATGATATAGTTCGAAAAAGAAGACGAAGTGTAACTGTTTAACTTTTTCTTCCTTTTTTCTTTTTTTTTCTTAAGTGGCATTTTAGTATATAAGACAAAAATTTGTGTCTTTCGTGACATTTCACACGTTTTTTTCCCTGAATTTTTAAAGACTATTTAAATAATTAACATATAATTGTAAACTATTTCAATCATTCTTTCTTTTATTTTTTATTCTTTTATAATTAAAATTGATTTGATGTAAATGTTTACAATTTTTAAATTATGCGTCAAATACAAATATTTTTAATCGTATAGAATCTCCATAATTGGAAAAGAAGATCTTGTGTTCCTTATTAAATTCTTAGAAAAAAATCTGGTAAAATTTGTTATGGAACTGACTCCACAATTAATGTTCGTTTTGTGTTTTTATGACAGTAATAACGTGACCTTAAACAGGCAACTAAGTGTGACCATATTTTTAAGTAATCCGAGCGGTTGTGGTCTACCATTAAGAGATGAGTTCGGGACGCATGCGTTTTCGATTCTCCAATCCGAGCGGTTTTGGTCGATTGTTTCAAACATCCCCTACACGGATATGGATGCATGTTTACTGTCCATTTGAATTTTGGAGAGATGATTTATCTGTGGGCTGCATCTCCTCCAGCATTTAGAGAGCGATAACCACCCTGCAAAAGCATGGGAAAAGCTATAGGCATCAGCAAAAAAGCAAGCAAAGGTGTATATTTCTTTCAGGAGTGGTATGCTTTAGCATTGGTCCATTTCATGTAACAAGATTATATGGTCTTGGAATATGAGTATCCGACTCTTATGAACTAACCGGAAAGATCCAACTGTGATAGCTAAATGATGTTGTGCCATATCGGTTAGCCATAAACTTTATGTTTGTGGATGGAATCCCCAAAAAGGATTAGAATGACAGTTTAGAAGAATAATTCAAATCTCTTCCATAAAATTTGGGAACTCCAAAATTACAAAAAATAATAATATAGTTTGACCGTTTTCATCAATTAAAGAAAAAAAATGTTGATTTGAATATACTTTTATGGAAAAAGCTAAATTACTTGACCACAAACACATTATATAACTCATTTTCAAGGACTACATACAAAACTCATCTTATTAACTCCAATTCCCCTCTCTTATACAGAAAATGTTGATTCCAAAACAATGCTTACCACATTTCATATGGAGTATCTTCATGACTACAATATTGTCACATGCCGACCAAAACCACAACATTGTAGCTCCCAGCGATCAAACATTACCAAATTGGATATTTCTTGTCCGAAAAATAACTGGTAATCATGAATGATCTAGGTAATCAGTCAACGTTAATGTATCATTGTAAATCAAAAGATGATGATTTTGGTTAACGGAGTTTGCAACCAGGTAAGTCCTGGTCATTTAGATTTCGACGTCAGATTTTGGGTAAGACATTGTTTTTTTGTAAGTTTAGATGGCCGAAGTTGCGAAAGAAATGACATTCGTTCAATATATATATGGACCACCGAGATACTTGCGGCTATAACTGGTGCCACAAGTGTTTGTGGAAGATAAAACAAGCCGGTCCTTGTAGGTTCAGCTATGTAACTAATCATATCAAATATCTATTATTCCAACCATTAATAAGTTGGTAATCATCTATCATCTTCAGAACTCGATGACCCAAACTATTTTACAGTAAAACTGAAACAAAGAGAGAATACTAACAATATCAGTTCGTGGTATGGTTATGCATCCATACATACATATACATATATATATATATATATACATAAAAGGAGGTAAAACCCAGTAGTGATATCGATTTTAATAACTCTACTTCGTTGAGGTATGAACTGCAGCAACAGTAGATACCATTGTGTCCATACCACACACATTATTACTTCCCCTGCAGATTTTGTAGTAACCGTGCTCGCCCCACAGTTTTCCCCACGAGTTCTTTATGATCCAGTAAGGCTTCTCCTTAAGACGAATTGGTGAATAACCTGATGAACCAAACCCAACCAAAAGCACTCCATGGTCTTGGGTCTTTGAACATATATACGGACACGAGACTCCTCCTATGTAAGTTTGCATCCACATCGCATTGATAGCAACTGTTGAGCAGCAAAGACAAATGTGTTAGCTCTTGAATTGGTAATAAGGTAAAAGAGTTTTCAAAACTTACTAGCTAGAGGGCCGTGCTTGACTAGATTTGCGGCGATTTGGTCTTCATCTGAAGAGATAACGCTGAAATTAGACACACTGGCAGCAATCTTGCTCTTGTCAAACTTGCAGGCGGAATGGCCAAGTCCTCTATAAGGATAGTCTTCTTCCTTCATAAGGCCACCAGTTTTAAGAGTGTACTCGAAAGCATTGTTCATAAGTCCTCCACTGCAACCAGAGTCACATGAATTGGGCTGTTGTGGATCACACTGCAGAAAGAGGAAAGTTTTTATCAATCTACAAATTAGTCACAACCATTTCACCAAGCACATCCAAAGAGGAAACTCAATCGTCAAGGAATCAATTTCATTTTACTCTTAAGGATCCCAATCTTGAAGGCACTTTAAAAGCTAAAGAAACATACAATCGATTATGGAAACAAACCTCATGGTCGCAATCTATGAGCTGCTGCTCACTGAGACCGACAAGCTCATTAGTCGCTAGAAAATGTGCTCCTTCAAGAGCTCCAGTCGCGCTAAACGACCAGCATGATCCGCACAAACCCTATTTACATCAAAACACACTTTCTTCAGTTTCTACAACTCTACCATCGAGATTTGCAAAAATTGGGGGAAATCACAAAACTGATTCACGAGCCTTGTCTGTACTCGCATATTGCGGATATAAAGCTACATACCTGGTTCTTAACAGGTGTGACGGCTCCTTTTTCACGCCAATCGAAATCTTCGGGGAGATCGGCAGTCGGAAGAATCGGCGCTGTCTCAATGTCAGCGGGAAGACGAAACCGCCGGCGTTTGAGCCCTAAAAACTGGCGGCGGAATTCCTTGGGAGTAATATCTGAGAACTGCGTGACGCCATGGATGGCAGACGGATCTAGAAGCTGGTGACGCCTAGCTCGCCTCAGGTTAGCCTTGAAGACACGGAACCGATAATCGTGCTCTTTCTGAGTCGCGTAAGTCTTCTCGTACTTGGATTTGAATAGAGAGAAATGGTGTTCTGCGTTGAGGAGAAGTTCATCGTTCTCCTCAGGGACGACTTGCCTGATCGGATTAGCGAAACCATCGTTTACCTCAGTGGAAATAGCGTCGGATCCGAGAGAAACAGCCAGCAAAGTGGCTGTGATGAGGAAGAAGAAGACCACACGATCCATTTACGAGAGATGAGGAAGAAGTGACTTTGAGACAAAGAGAAAACTGTTGCGAGCTCGTTAAAAGGAGTGAGGTTAGACACGTGGCGTGACATAATAGGCTTTCTAGTTTGGATATTTCTTGAGGGAAAACGACGACATGAGAAGTGACACGTTGCTTGTTGCAATGACTATTTTTTTTGTTTCCATTGTAATTCGTTTGTTCTTTTTCAGGGTAACACAACTATCACTATTTTAGTTTTATATTTTTTTAATAGTCGCTGCAATCAGTTGCAATCAGTTCTATGTTGTTTTTTATTGCAGTCGCTGCGACTAATTGATATATCGTTTTTTTACAGTAATGACTAACAATTATTTTATTATTTCATTTTATAATTTTTAATTTTATATAAATTATAATAAAAATTAATATGTACGTCTATATCAAAATAAAAAATTTAAAAAATAATTAAAAAAAGTTTAATAATGAAATTTAGAAAAAAGTAAAATATGAGTTAAAACTTAAAAATAATGTAAAATATAATACTCTAAATTTTTTTAATATAAAAATATGTATACAATTAATATTTTTGTTATATTTAATATTTTTTATATGAAGGTTTATAAATACTATATATTTATATATGCAATACAATAATTATATTACTAATATTTCTAATTTAGAATAAAGTAAAAAAAAAATACAGCAAAAAACTATATTATATATTAAATTTTTACCGTCAATAACCAAATATATACATATATGTTTATTTTAATTTCTTAATTTATATTTTTAGACTTTATAATTTTATTTATTTATTAGTTGATATATATGTAAATTATATATGGATATTTATACAAATTTATAAGTAGGTACAAAATTTTAACATAATTATTATAAATTGCAAATTTTTTATTGCTAAGTTGGTCGCTATGTTATTCTTTTGGCAGTCGCTGGTCGCCAACGACTGATCTGAAACTTTCAGCGACTGAAAAACGTGGTCGCTAGCGACTAGCGTCGCTGCGATCAGTCGTTGAACTAACGACTGTCAAAAGAACATGAATTGGTCGTTGTCGCTAGCGACTGCCAAAAGAACAAGACCTAATTCAACTAAAACTTGAGGGTATATATTAACAGTTTAGTATTTATTCTTGACTCCTTGTCCCTGAACGCCAATTAGCCCGGGCATAACAGAAAACGGAACGAGAAATTATGGGTACAGGACGAGAATGGTTAGTTCGGGAAATTAGAATTACTTCCCAAATAATTTCTATTATAAAATGGGACGTGAATTTCGAGAATCATAAACGATACAAAAATTTTAAAACTGAAAATTTACTTCGCGAATTATACCTACAGTCTTACTAAATCGAAAAATTGAGGTACACATAGAAAAATATAACATATACAAGATATAAAAATATTATTATAAATTTTATAATCAATATAACGAAAATAACAAAGTATACAAGATATATCAATATTCAACATGCAAAAAAATACAAAATTACATTGTTAGAGTTTATAACTAAATGACGAGCATTACTATTTTTTACCAATAGTTTGTAATCATTGTAAAATTGTGAAAACTTATGTAAAATATTATTATGGGTTTGATAATAATTATTTAAAACATATGTAATATTTGAGTCCAATATATTTTAATATTTTGTTAATGTAAAAATATCCAACATAAATTATTTTCTTTACCCGTTCGAATATTAATTCTGGAACTGAACGGGAAATTAAAAGGATTGAACGCAATATCAATCACAGTAGGAGTATACCAGTTTAGTCTAAACCACTTTGTTAAACGGTTTTATCACTAACCATTCCATTTCAATGTGATGGATGCAGTTCACTAATTTGTTGGGTGTTGTAAGCTCTTTGCAAACTATAAACTCTTTTAATCGCATTAAGAACCTTCTACTTCTACTATTGATCTAGTTGAATCTTGGTTTACTTCAATGTTTAGTAAACTAGACATTCTTAGCTCGAAATAATGATTCTCTTCTTCGATTGAATTAATTTCTTCTTTCTGTTTCATCAAGTTCAAGGTCAATCCGTCAAGATCTTAGTTTGTGGAAGATTATTTATTTCACGGTTGTTCCGCCTAATCTTTCTCTTGGTTTGGTTATTCTACCAAATGTTTATCACGAATCATGGTTCCAATTCGATGTAATGCTAAGCTTGCGAGTCATACAACATCTGCTCCAACTAAGTAGCAAGATCTATGAAATCACAAGTCCACCAACGCTTGAAGATGTAAAGAACTCATCAACAGACTGCCAACATATTAAGTAGATGACGTTCTACTCTATTGTTTTTGATAAGGTTATATTGTTTCCTATTTCTTAGGGATAACTTTAGGTTAAAGTTTCTTATGTTTAAGATGGCTATATATGTAACACGATGAGTTTATGAATAAACAGAACGATTTCAGACTTTCTTTGCAATCTTTTATGGTATCAGAGCCTGAAACAGATCTCGCCAAAATTGACTCAAGAAGATCGATCTGATTAATGGCATCAGTTGATCCAACAATCCCGGGTCAAACACGAAACCCAAACCCGATGCCAACGATGGAGGTAAGAAGAACCATATCTCCATACGACCTAATGTAGACTGACAATCCCGGAGCAGTGATCTCTCATCCGCTGCTCAAGGGTACGAATTATGACGAATGGTCATGTGGCATGAGAATCGCTGTCATGTCTCGAAAGAAATTTGGTTTCTTTGATGGAACAATTCTGAAACCTAGCGATGATTCTCCGGACCAAGAGGATTGGCAAACGATCCAAGCACTATTCGTCTCTTGGATCAAGATGTCGATTGAACCTGGTCTACGATCGACAATCTCACATCGTGACATAGCAAAAGATCTATGGGATCATCTGATATAGAGATTCTCCATGATCAATGGGACGAAGATTTAACAAATCAAGTCCGAACTTGCATGCTGCAAACAGAGAGGATTGACAATTGAGGCTTACTATGAGAAGCTCATATGTATCTAGGATAGTCTCGCTGTGAGTCGTCCTTTGAGAACCTGCTCGTGTGGTGGCTGTACGTGTGATGTTGGAGCGCTACAGGAGACTGATCGTGAAGATGATAAGGTACATCAATTTGTATTTGGACTTAATGATCAATATAGGACTGTACATTCAAACATTGTTTCGAAGGTTCTTATGCAGTCGATTGAAGAGCTCTACAATTTGGTTAGACAAGAAGAAGATATACGACTTGGTGAGGAAGACAAACCTGAAGCAATGCCGTTTGCGGTTCAGACCAAATCTCAAACTCGCAATGAGGAATACAAAAACGTCGTGTGTAAGCATTGCAACAGAACATGACACCCTTTTGATGGCTGCTAAACAGTGATTGGATATCCCGAGTGGTGGGGAGATAAGCTGAGGTCTCGTTCTGCTTCAAGACGTGGACGTGGTAGAAGTGGAAATAATGGACATGGAAGAGGTCAAACACAAGCAAATCACGTCTCCGTTCCACAAGTCGGCAATCAGACAGTGGCTAATCATGTTGTTACGAATTCTGATTGCAATGGAATAACTCTCACAAACCAACAATGGACAACAATCAAAAACATTCTGAACAAAATCAGGAAAAAAGAACAACATTGAAAAAGTCTCTGGTAAGTCTTCGATAACTCCTTGGATTTTGGACACAGGTGCATCACACCATATGACCGGAAGGTTAGAACTTTTGATAAATGCTAGAGAAATGGATCCGGTTTTAGTAACCATGGCAGATGGGAGGGATCAAATTTCAAGAACTGAAGGAACAGTTCAACTTGGAAATTTAGTTTTACAATCAGTGTATTACGTGAAAGAACTAAAGTCGGATTTGATTTCGTTGGGGCAGCTAACAGATGATATGAATTGCGTAATGCAGCTAGCTAAATGGTTCATTGTTATACAGGACCCCAATTCGAAGATGGTGATTGGAGTTGGTAAACGTGTAGGAGGTACCAATCATTTCCGGAGAGTGGAGGGAGCTGGAGCTGTGACCGTTATGGAGAATAAAAGCTTCGATATATGGCACAAAAGGATGGGACACCCTTCACCGAAAATCATAGGAATACTGCATAATGTTTCTAGTTTGATTTCTTCTCAAAGTTTGAATAAGGATTGTGATGTATGCTTTAAAACAAAAAAAACACGACACTCTTTTCCGATTAGTTTGAAGAAAACGATGCAGATTTTTGAGTTAGTGTACATCGATCTTTGGGGTCCTTATAGAACTACATCCCATTGCGGATCAAGGTTCTTCTTAACAATTTTTGATGATTACTCTAGAGGAGTTTGGATATATCTTCTAAAAGACAAAACAGAAACCGCTAAGTGTCTCAAAGAATTATTTGCCCTCACAGTAAGACTATTCCAATCGCCAATCAAATCAATTCGAAGTGACAATGGGTCTGAATTTGTTTCTCTTGGAGATTTATTTAGAGAAAATGGAGTTATACATGAAACATCATGTGTAGGTACACCTCTACAAAATGGAAGAGTTAAATGGAAACATAGGCACATTTTGAATATTGCAAGAGCTCTTAGATTTCAGTCTAACATTCCGATAAAGTTCTGGGGCGAATGAATACTTACAGCTGGGTATTTAATTAATCGAACTCCAAGTGTAGTTCTAAACAACAAGACATCATTTGAAATGTTGTTTAATAAACAACCATCATATGATCATATCAAAGTATTTGGCAGCTTGTGTTATGCTCATAATCAAACAAGACATGGTGATAAATTTGCATCTAGGAGTCGAAAATGTGTTTTCATGGGATATCCTCATGGAAAAAAGGGATGGAGGCTATATGATTTGGAGAAATCCGTGTTCTTTGTGTCAAGAGATGTTACTTTCTCATAACACATGTTCCCTTTCTCACAACGCACAGCTTTAAATCTTGATACACACAGCGAAGAACCTCAAGATTTGTCGATAACAACATCGAATAATGCTGAAACAAAGCATGATAACATGCTAATTCGTGGGAGAAGAAACTCATTTGTGCTCTCACCTTCGATCATGAGCGATCATTCACCGTCGTCTGCCTCTCCGAATGGTCTTGTGTCCGATATTGTCGACACAACCAATGATCCCGCCTCGGCATTGAATAGCGCAGAGGATACGAATGCAGCCAATGCTTCTTCAAATGAAGTAACAACCGACATTCCTTCTCTAGAGATGGAATCACAGGAAGTTCTTGGACGAGGATTAAGGAAAAAGAGTGTTCCCATTACTCTAAAGAACTTCATTGTCAATTTGGTAAGAAACACTACTCTTGCAAATGACAAATGTCAGTATACTTTGACAGCTCAAGACAGTACTCAACGGTTCTCCGAACAACACACTGCGTTTGTTGCAGCTGTCATGTCTAATTGTGAACCTAAATCATTTAAAGAAGCAATGAAGACTGAAAAATGGAAATGTGCAATTCATAATGAATACAATGCTTTAGAAGACAACCAGACTTGGACAATTGAGGAGTTACCGCTTGGAAAGAAAGCTATTGGAAGCTAATGGGTATTTAAAGTTAAGTTTAAGTCAGACGGAACCATAGAGAGGTATAAGGCAAGATTGGTTGCAATGGGTAATAAACAAGTTGAAGGAGAAGACTATGGAGAAATGGGAACAGCCCGACTCTTCCTAGATGTTGTGGTTAAAAGAGGATGGGATATACATCAAATGGATGTACACAATGCTTTTCTTCATGGAGATTTGGAAGAAGAGGTGTACATGAAATTGCCTCCCGGTTTTCAGTTAAGTGATAAGAACAAAGTGTGTAAACTTCGCAAATCATTATATGGCCTTAAACAAGCTCCAAGATGTTGGTTTGCAAAGCTATGTTCGGCATTAAAACTTATGGTTTTATTCAATCTTTGGTTGATTACTCTTTGTTTACACTTCAAAATGGTAATGTGTGGATTCAAATTTTAGTGTATGTTGATGACTTGTTCATCACATGAAGTTGTAAGCGAGCAACACAAAAGTTCAAGGACTATTTGCAATGGTGCTTCCACATGAAAGATTTGGGACCTCTCAAATATTTTCTAGGCATTGAAGTTGCAAGGAATGATTTTGGTTTGTACTTATGTCAAATAAAATACATTCTCGATATACTCACCGAAAAAGGTTTATTGGGCGCAGAACTGGCAGCTTTTCCGCTTGAACAAAACCAAAACTTGGCCCTCTCCAAATCAGACTTATTGCATGATATATCACCGTACAGGCGTCTGTTGGATCAACTAATCTACTTAGGTGTTACGCGCCCACACTTGGCGTACTTGGTGCATGTTTTAGCTCAATACATGCAATCACCTTGACACGATCATTGGGTAGCAACCTTGCGCATTGTTAGATCATCACTATTTTCAGTCACGGGTTGGTGTAACGCTGATTGGGCAAGCTGTCTGATCACACGTAAGTCTGTAACCGGGTACTTTGTACAACTTGGTGGTTCCCCTGTGTCGTGGAAAACACGCAAGCAGAACACCGTAAGCCGATCATCCGCAGAAGCTGAGTATAGGGCCATTGCAATGCTGGTACAAGAACTTATATGGATCAAACGAATATTGACAACACTTGGAGTACCTCATTCACACTTCATGCACGTTAATTGTGACAGTTTGTCGGCTATATACATATCCACAAACCCGGTGTTTCACGAAGGAACAAAACATATCGAGCTTGATTGTTACTTTGTGTACGAAATGGAGTCCTCACGAAGAACATCAATCTAATTCATGTCTCCTCACAAGAGCAACTAGCCGACATCTTAATAAAACCGATTGGCAGAAACGGGTTCAACACATTCAAGAACAAGTTAGGCATATACAATCTCTATGCTCCAACTTGAGGGAGGGTATTAAGCAGATAACGTTCTACTCTATTGTTTTTTATAAGCTTATATTTTTTCCTATTTCTTAGGGATAACTTTAGGTTAAAGTTTCTTATGTTTAAGATGGCTATATATGTAACACAATAAGTTTATGAATAAACAGAACGATTTCAGACTTTATTTGCAATCTTTTACAACACCTTTACTGAAAAAGAAGTCACCATACCAAGTTCTAAGATACAAGGTTATAAAATATCTAAAGTCCCTGCATATTTGAAGGACTATTACTGTGATGAAACCACGACTAATATAGCATATCCATTGATAAACTACATTTCATATGATAACCTCTCTAAAGAGTACAAAGAGTATATGTGCTCAGTTACTTGATAAGATCAATCCACCGGTAAAGGTGGTTTTCACGTTGAATAAGAATTACATTACAACTTTGAAAGGGAATTCGAGAGCCCTCCTCTCTCCTAAACAGACTACATTCTATGATATATCGATAACCTAAACTATTCTTATGTTTATCTACTTATGACATGTAAACTAAATTTATGAGCAGATGGGCCTATCAATACCCCCGCTTGCCGTCAAGCTGATAGTGTGTAAATTGATGTTGTAGATCCATAAACTCCAACCAACTCTATTCCTTCAGTTGTGTATTTTATTAAAATGAGTCATGCAAGATGACCTTTGGCGTCATAATGAGTGTCAAAAACATTAGTTACTTCAATAGTAACCTTAGTATCATAATCAAAAGCTTCAGGGAGTGGAACAATATAATCAAAATCGCCTTGAAAATCACAAAAGGGTCCAATGAAGTTGTGGGTGAATAAGATGTAGAAGACATCAACTGAATAGGAACACCCTGAGTTGAAGTACACAACCATTTCACTCCCAATACAGTGACGTGCCTATTAACAAAATAAAAAAAATATTTGCTTAGGGTCCCCAAAATATATAAATTTTTAGGATCCCTAATACCAAAAATCTAAGGTAGCAAAATGGTTAAGATTCTTTAATTTAATTGTAATGTCAGGGTAACATTGTATTGTTAAATGGGTAACACATTACATTTAAAACCCCAAAAAGAAAATTATTAGTTTATTTTAAAAAATGAAAATTTCTAAAAAACTAAAACATAAATTGTTAATTAGATTTGAAAAATAGAAAATAAAAGAATTGTTATTCCAAAAGGAAAAAAGAAAAAAAAGAAAAGAAAAAAAAAAGAAAAGGAAATTCATAATACTAGAGAAAAAAGAAAAACCTAAACTTATAAATAGTTGTTTAAAGTTTACCATGATTTACACATTAACAAACTACAAACAAGCTTTTCATCTCGTTTGTTCTTTTGAGCTAATCCAATATTTTACTTCATCTTCTTAATTGTAAGTTGTTCAATATTTTTATAATTCTACTAAATAGCTTTTATATAATAATTATTTTTATAGATTTCAGAAACATGTCGTCAAGAAAGTATTCATTAGAAGCGCAAAAAGACAAAAGAAAAATAAAGATGACGCATTTGTGAAATCACAAGCAGGTTCTTTAATCAAGTTTCTTACAAAGCTTGAAAGATCTAGTGATTTTGTGGAGGTTAATGAAAAAAAGAGGATGAGAATATCAACCGAAATGAAGATGAGAATGTTAACATAGAAGATGATGAAAATCTCAATACAGAGGAAGAAAGGACACACGTGAATAAAGATGGGAAAAATGCTGATTTTGAAGAGCATGATAGACTTCTTAATGTATATGATCCTGGAATTGGGGAGAAGTTGATTATGTATTAAGACTTATTATGGTTAGAAAATGTCCTACAACAAGATATGCAATTGATTTCAACTTTCCAAGAGATAAGACTAATGGTCGACATTTCTCCCACACATATTATTTGAGAGATTTGAGTAATGGAGAGAAACAAGATAGGTGTGGGCTAGTTTATTCAAAAACATCAGATAAAGTCTTTTGTTTTTGTTGTAATTTGTTCACTCTGGACAAAAATCCAAGTTATCTAAGGGATTTGGTGATTGTAAAAAAAAAATTAAAAGACTTAAGAAGCATGAGACTAGTCATGAGCATATTAAATGCATGAGTCAGTGGATGGAACTTGAATTGAGGCTGAGAAAAAATGAAACAATTGATAAGTATGTGCAAGAAGAACTCAACAAAGAGAGGAATCATTGAAAATATGTGATGCTTCGAGAGAACATGTTAGACGGTATCTTCATTGACATGATGGATGAATGGGATCCGATAATGAGAGAACATGTTAGACGGTATGAAGATGGTGAATCTCATTATCATTATCTCAGTAATAAAATCCAGAATGAGTAGATAAAACGGATAGCTAATCAAGTCAAGGACATGATCATAAAAAAGATTCAAAGGGAAAAATATTTTTCTGTTATTGTTGATTGCACTCTGATATTAGTCATCATGAACAAATGACACTTATCATTCGATGTGTTGATGTTTCACCACGTTCGGCTAAGATAGTAGAATTTTTTCTTACATTTTTGAAAGTTGATGTTACATCCGGTGAAAGGGCTTTTTAGTGAGATTCGGAAAGTGTTGGTTGCTCTGAATTTAAGTATTGATGATGTTTGAAGACAAAGATATGATAATGGATCCAATATGAAAGGAAAACATAAAGGAGTACAAAAGAGATTTATTGACGTCAACCCACGTTCCTTTTATACACCAAATGGTTGTCATAGTCTTAATTTTGCTCTTAGTGATATGACAACCACTTCTCAAAAAAACCATTTAATTTTTTGGGATAATTCAACGAATTTATTGTCTATTTGCATCTTCGACTAAGCGATGGAAGATATTGGAAGATGTATTGGGAGGTTTGTCAGTTAAAAATTTGTCATAAACTCGGTGGGAGAGTCATGTTTAATGTGTCAAGGCAGTAAGATTTCAAGCTCCAAAATAAAAAATGCTCTGATTCATATAGCCGAAAATGGTGATGATCTAAAAGCCCAAAGTGATCTTGAGTGTCTTGCGACAAGTGAAACACATGGGATTGGAAATTATGAATTTTTACTCTCTATGGTGATTTGGTACAAAGTTCTCTTTGCAGTCAACACTGTAAGCAAGAGTTTGCAGTCAGAAGACATGAACATTGAAATTGCATTTTCCCAGTTAAAGAGATTTGTTTCTTTTTTCCAAAATTATAGAGATAATGGTTTTGAGAGTGCAAAATCAGATGCTAAAGTAATTGCAGAGTCTATGGAAATTGAAGCCATATTTTCAACAAAGGAAAAACATGTTATCAAAAGAAAAAGAAAAATTGGTGAAGAATCAGAGATAGTTGATGAAACTGTGAATTTATCTCCAGGAGAGAGCTTTAGAATAAATTATTTCAACCAAGTCATAGATCAAGCTCTCTCTTCTCTTAAGACAAGGTTTGAGCAATTACAAAAGTACGAACAAACCTTTAGTTTCCTATTTGATTTAGAGAAACTGAAGTCAGCAAGTGATGATAATTTGAAGACATCTTGTACCAATCTTGAAGTATTTTTAAAACATGGAAATCATTCAGATGTTATAGGAGATGAATTGTATTTTGAACTAACAGTTCTGAAAGATGTTTTGTTAGAGGAATGCAAAAAACTCGTTGAAGTGTTGAACTACTTTAAAGGAATGGAAGATTGTTATCCAAACTCATGGATTGTTTATCGAATTTTGTTGACGATTCTAGTTTCGATTGCTTCAGTTGAAAGAAGTTTTTCAAAATTAAAGTTGATAAAGTCTTATTTGCGATCAACTATGTCACAAGAAAGACTAATGGTTTAGAAATCATATATATAGAAAGAGAACTAGTTAGAAATTTAGATTATGAGAATTTATTAAAAAGTTTATTGAAACATAACAAAAAAAATTTATGTCTTAATCATTTGTTTTTTAAATTTTGTTTTGGTTTATCAATATAATTTTTTAAATTATATTATATTTATACTATAAAAAGTCCCTTTTATTAAAATTGGCATTAAGCCTCTTAGGTACGGCACTGTCCCAATATCACATCAGCATCTCCCACGTCAAGCTCAATAAAACCAGCAACAAAGGATAGACCAACAATTGTGAACTCAACATCTGATTGACCAAAACGCTTTAGAACTTTGGTCTTTCGATCTTACCAAGAAAGGACAGGTCGATGTCGATATTTCCAATTGAAGCGGCTAAGCGCCAGACCTTCAAGACACCTCAAAACCAGGGGTATCTTTTCTTCTTCAAAGTAAGCACGTACTCTGAAAAAATTATCATCTCTTTGCAAACCAACAAAATGCATTTGGACAAGCAAAAGAGGGCATCTCAATTCTACGAACTGAAGCATCTATGTTGTCTTTAGATATGAACAGAACCATCTGAGCATCTTCAATTAACGGCATCATAGTGGGAATTGAAGTTTTAGGAAGAACCTGAGTCGATGAAAATTTAAGATTCTGGACTTATTTATCGTGTCGAGAAGCAACCAAAGGTGACAAAGATAAAAAGTTATCTTGAAGAATTTTAGGATAATCTCGACGATGAAACAAAGCAATTGGTGCATCAGAAGCCAAAGGAATCGTAACAAGATTTGGATCCTGAGAAAAAACCAGAGTTGAAGAAGGTTCAAGATTCTGGAATTGATTGTCGTTCTGAGGATCAATTGCAGGATCATGATTCAACTGAACCGGAGCACTTTCAGGAATCTAGGAAGAAATCTGATATAGAGAAGCGACGGACCTTGGAGATTGTGTTGATAGCCATTGATTCAACAAATCCTCAATTGACGAAATGGATTTGGTGGTGGTGATGAAGACGGCGTCCGTGGATCTGGTGGTGTCGCCAATTGACGAAGCAAAGCCTCTAATGACGCGAAACGAGAATTAAGATTCAAAGCTATCGAAGGTTGCAGAGTCATGATGCTGATAAAGACTTGCTCGCCAGTAAAGATTTGCAGGTCGGACCAATTGATAAGATCAAGCCACCAGTAAAAGTGGTTTTCACGTTGAATAAAATTTGAATTACAACTTTCAAAAGGAATTCGAGAGTCCTCTCTCCTAAACAGACTGAGTTCTATGATGTTTCGATAACCTAAACTATGCTTATGTTTATCTTACTTTTTTTTTTCAACGGCATACATAGTAAAACCACCCTAAGAGTCATCGATCATAAAGAAATTCCCTACCCCGACGAGTTAAGCAATCCGCTTTATAATTGAGCACCCGGGGAATAAGGGACAAAGAGAACACCAAGAAAAGCGAGCATAACCTCGCGAACCTCTCGTGATAAGGATGAAAAGCAGGCCATTCGTCCGGTCGCTCCAAGATCCTCACCGCCGTCTCGCTGTCTGTAGATACCTCCACTTCTAAAACGTGTAGTGTCACCAAAGACTCCATCGCCCAAAGGATTGCTTCTACCTCTGCATGTGTAGCGGAAAGACACCTTGCTACACGCTTGGCCCCCTCTCTTTCTCCCCCCACTGAATCTGAGAAGCAGTACCAACCTAACCCTGAGTAGCGGTCAGTATTCTTCCAGGACGCATCCACAAAGCACTTAAAGCCCATGAATCGCATATTAGCTGTGGTTGGGAAAACTAGAGTTGATCGTCTGATTAAAATTTCAGTAATTGGAAAACTTTTAATTTTAGTCTCCCCTATGTGAGCCTCTGACCATTCTGCATAATCCACTTCAGCTAGAGTCAAAACCTGTAGCGGATTCAATAGTTTGTTGGAGAAACATAAATCATTTCTCGTCTTCCATAGATGCCATAAAATCCAAGGAAAAACTTGGGCTCCACTCTGAATCACTAACAGCCGAAGCAAATAGTCCAAATTAAACCAAATAGACTCGCCAGGAAAAGTATCTGGCGGCGATGGAATACAAGATAACGCCCAAACTTGAAGGGCAGGCGGACAGAGGAACAAGGCATGATTAACAGACTCTTGTTCCTCATCGCACCGAGTACAACTGGGATCGGCAATCACTCCTATCCTAGCTATATTCTTACTAACCACGATGCAACCTGACAACATTTGCCATAAGAAGTGTTTTATTTTGTTTGGACAATTCAATTTCCAAACTGCGCTATATAAGACCCCAAAATCTGGTCTGAGTTGACAAAGTTCCGACTCATCTCTCTTAATAGCCATTCGGTAACCGGATTTTACCGAATATCTCCCTGTAATCGAATAATGCCAACCCCAAGTATCTTGGCAATCCCGGAGGGAGAGTTGAATGCCCAGTATCAGTTCAACGTCCCGAGGATCAAAATACTGACGAACTAGGATCTCCTTCCATTTACCCCTAGTTTTATAAATAAATTGATCTAGTGTCAACTCTGGGAATAAATTCATGTTTGACCATCTTGCCGGTCGAGGAGTAATATCTGGTATCCACGGATCATACCAAACCTTGATTGTCCTCCCATTCCCTATTCTCTTAATACATCCCTTAAATACTAACTCTCGTGCCGAAAATAAGCTACGCCACCCATATGATGGTAATGCCTTCATAGAGGCCCTTAGTACACAAGAATCCTTATAATATCGACCCTTTAGCACCCTCGCTACCAGAGAATCTGGGTAATCTAACAATCGCCATAATTGCTTAGCCAGCATTGCTGTGTTAAATTCTTCCAGATGTCGAAACCCCAAACCTCCCTCTATTTTGGGCTTACACAGAGCCTCCCACTTACGCCAATGAATTCCTTTGCTCTCACCCGAACCCGACCACCAAAAATCCGCTATTGCCGATATCAAATTCTGATAATTCCTCGGGGCAAACGAAAACAGGACATAATGTATGTTGGTAAAGCTGACAAAACTGATTTTATCAAAACCTCTTTACCAGCTCTAGACAAAAATCTCGTCGACCAATTATATATGCGGGATTGCAACTTCTCCCGTACAAAAGCAAAAACTTTGGATTTTGCTCCTCCTAAGTTCTCAGGGAGACCTAAATATGTGCCCATCCCTCCCAGTTTTGTGATACCCAAAACTTCCTGAATGTTCAACCTCAACCCCTCAGGAACCCCATGACCAAATTGTATGGATGATTTCCCAAAATTTATTTGTTGGCCAGAAATCAACTCATACTCTTTTAAGATCAAAATTATTTGTTTGGCTTCGTCCATGGTTGCCTTACAAAAAAAACAAGCTATCATCTGCAAACAGAAGATGCAAAATTGTCGGACTTTCCCGAGCTATGGGGTAACCCAGTAAGCAATTTAGTTTTCTCCGCGAACTTAAGTCTACAAATTAGTCATTCTGTGCATAAAATGAAGATGTGCGGAGACAAGGGATCCCCTTGTCGTAATCCTCTATGAAGGCATGCATGGAGACATGTTTATCTTACTTAGAGCATGAGTAATGGCAAAACTCTTAGGCGTCTCTTGCCAAAAAATAAAAATAAAAAAGGAGCCAATCCCGGGTCGCCACGTGGCGAACCTGGATTGACTCCCTTTTTTAATTTTTTTTTTTATATTATTTTTTGGCAAGAGACCCCTAAGGGTTTTGCCATTTTTCAATGGCAATTTAGATGATGAGATCTATCTATGGTTTAAATCAAGCTTCCAAACAATGGTTTTTGAAATTTAGTGAAACACTTCAAGCTCTATACCTTATTCATCACTAATGTTTCAATATAATATATTGTTGTATTGGTCTATGTAAATGATGTGATCATTGCCTCTAATGATGATGCATTTTTAATAAACTTGTACAAGATTTGGAATCAGTCTTCAAGCTAAGGAATCTAGGACCATTGATGACTTCATTGGCCTCCAAATTTCAAGATCCAGTAAAGGTATTTCTATTTGCCAAAGGAAATACATACTAGAGGTACTAGATGAAACAAGAATGATAGCTTGCAAACCATAATTAACTCCAATGGATCCAAGTTTCAAACTGAGTCTTGACAGTAAAGAAGATCTTATACATGACCATGAGATGTATAGGAGACTTGTAGGGAAAATGATGTATCAAACCATCACAAAACCTGATATCACTTTTGCATTAACAGATTGAGCTTCTGGAAAATACACAAGACGTTCAACCTCAAGCTTCTGTATACTTTTAGGTACACCTTTGATCTCTTGAAAGTCCAAAAAACAACGAACAATTGCTTTGTCTTCAGCATTATCTGAATATAAAACAATGGGATTTGCAGTGCGTGAAGAGTAGTGGTTAGAGAATCTACTAATAGAACTTTAAGTACTTTAAAATAAACCAGAACCATTCTATTGTGATTCAGTTTCTGCAATTCTCATAGAAAACAACATGTGTTTCATGAAACAACAAAATACTTGGAGTTAGATTGCCATATTGTCATAGAGAAGATCACAAATAGATTGATAAAGATTCTACACATTCGTTCAGATCATCAGATAACAGACGTTTTCACTTAAGCTCTGTTTCATCTTAGTTTATATGCAATCTAATTAAATCTCGGTTTACTTCATTGTTTAGTCAAGTAGAAACTAGTTTAGTGCTAACGACTAAGTTTAATTAAGTCGGTCTATTAAAAGGCATTCATTGTAACAAAAACAAATTAACAATGAATGAATGGCTTCGTTTTTCTCAAATTCTCTCTAAAACATGTTCATTATCGTAATTTCTACTGAGGTAATGCACTTGTTACAATCTTTCACCCTTTATATTACAATTTCTCACACATAAAATATGTTTGTACTCATCTCAATTGCATTTACTCTCATCAAGTTATCGTGGTTAACGTTGTCTCCATCATGAACATCTCTACCAGAAATTAGATATGTTCATGACGGAGACTACGTCAACAACGTCAACTATACATTTACTAAATTGTATGAGTATCGTACTTTTCAACTATACAATAGAACTTGACTCAATTGTATGAGTATCGTACTTTTCAACTATACATTTAAATACTTTTTTTAATGAGGGTAAACTAGTAATTAGCATTCCTTCTCCGTTTCTCCATCTCCCTCGCCGTAAGCGACTTGTAGCGGACTCTCTTATGTCCAGTCCAAATCGGGGTTGAGTGAAATCTCCGGTTGATATTCAGTCATGGAGTTGAGATCCGATTTACGATCGAAATCGTTTTATTCTCTCCTCCTTGTTTCGTTTCTCTTGGTTTTAAGCGGACTCGTTCACCGGGCCGAGTCGGCTCAGAAAGCTTTCCGTCGCGAGCCGGGTCATTCTCACTGGCATCACAGCGCTTTCCTCGACGTACGAGAGAGTGTTCGATCCGATGTCCGTCGTATGCTTCATTCCCGTGCTGAGGTAAACTCTAATTATTTGGCTTGGTGGAGTCACCGAAGTGGAATTCAAAGCGTTTAACTTCACGTCTATGCTAGTAGCTTGGTTCGTTTCATATGATTGTGAATATTAACACTCAATATTATCTGATCTTTGAGGATTGTATGCTAAATTGGCTGATTTTAGGTGACACATCAAGAGTAGAATTTCGCATTACGAAAAACTATTTCTATCATTTTTGGCAGGTACCATTTCAGGTTCCTCTGGAAGTAAATGTAGTGCTTGTAGGTCTGAATGGAGATGGAGGTTACAGGTATTCCGTGGATCCTCATCAATTAGAGGAGTTCTTAAGAGCTAGTTTCTCAACCCATAGGCCCTCATGCCAAGAGACGGGAGAGCCACTTGATATTGAGCATCGAGTTGTTTATAACATCTTTCCTGTGAGTAGTTTTATATCTTGATCCAGTCTCTAAGAATTTATATTGTTCATGCTTTTCCTGCTTCAATATCCGATATTGTATGTATGTAGGTTGTTTATATTTTTTCAGGGAGTTATTATAAATTATAAACCACTTTTCATGTATTAATACTGTTTCTGCCTTTCCTGCTTCAATATCTAGTACTGAATGTAGGATGATATATCTTCGCGTTTTGGATTGTTCACAAACTAAGCTACGCAAGTTTTGGATTTTTTTTTTTGCTTAAGCTGAAAAATGCACTTTGCATCTCCAGCAAATTATTACTTTACATGCAGCAGCGTGCACTCAAATTCTGTTGTAGTGGTACCGTTTGAGTCCTGATATCATGATTTTCCCTGTTTCCCCATTGACTTATGTATTTATCTTTCCTTTTCTTTTGTTAGAGTGGGCAACCCGAATTAATAGCTCTGGAGAAGGCAGTGAAAGAAGCCATGGTGCCTGCTGGAACTGCACTAGAGGTTAGTGTGATCTTATCATTTCAATTTTGACTGTTTTTCATAATAAACCTAATACGTTGGTGAAATGTAAACTTCATTGCCGTAAAAACTGCATCTTGATCTATATGATGCTAAGCTGCAAAATTGTTTTGCATTCAGGTTGATTTTGGAAGACACTTACCTGCCTATGACGTAGAGGCAACAAAAGTTGAGTCAGCATTTAACCAGCTTTACTCGTATATTTTTGATATGGATGTGGGTTCTGGATCAGCAGCAATGGCAGATAAACCTATACCAAGTGCCATATTTGTAGTGAATTTTGATAAGGTATGGCTTGTAGTGCTCGTCTTACTTCATGATTCTTTATTATGGTATGCAGAATGTCTAAATGCATTTGGTATTCTTGTTTTGTTTGCTTGTTTTCTTTACAATATTCTTTATGCTTTCATGGGTTATAACCCTCATACTCTCTTAGTTCTTGAAGTTGCTTTTATTTCTTGTCATGTTTGCATTCGTTCAGTCATTGATTCTGTCCTGCTGGGTTCTTTAACCACCCATTTCTTCCTCTTAATTCATTATTCAGGTAAGGATGGATCCTCGAAATATAGAATTTGATCTAGACAGCTTGATGTTTGCAAAGCTACCAGAGCTTAGTGATGCAGATAAGGAGAAACAAGAGGCAGATTATATATATCGATATAGATACAATGGTGGAGGAGCATCCCAAGTTTGGCTTGCATCAGGCAGGTAAAACTTATCTTTGTTTTCTTTCCCCGTTTCCTGTAAAAAATATGGAAAAAATTTCTTAGTGGCTTTCCTCTTGGTATCTCTTTGTTATGCCTACGAGTAAGATGATTGTGCCATAGATATGATCAAACAAGAATCAAGAATTACCACCCTATTCTGAAAGCATTACATCTATCTAATAATAATTCAATTATGCATAGAAAAAAAAGTGAGATATCATTGCCCCTTTTTCCTAGTTATAGATAGGCCCGAAATAAGAACAAATTAATAAAATTTTAGATGAATACGAAGTAGATAGGCACTTATTATTACCTCATTCCGCTAGGGTAAGTAGAGATTATTTTCGTAATAAGCTTTGATGTTTTAAAGTTAATAATTGAGATATTGTTGGCATGACTATTTCGGTTTTTTTCTGTCCATCTAACCTCTCAATATGGTTCTTTTTCTGATTTATTTTCTCTTCTTGATAGATATGTTGTCATAGATTTGTCTGCGGGACCTTGTACATATGGTAAGATTGAAAGTGAAGAGGGAAGTGTTAGTCCCAGAACATTACCCAGGATACGAAACATTGTACTTCCAGGAAACCTTAGCCCTGTTGGTCATCAGTCTACCCATGATATCTTTTCTGGTCAGTTAGCAGCGTTAGTAGCTACTACAATTGAGCACGTCATAGCTCCTGATGTCAGGTAATATTTTATGCCAGACTTTACTTCTAGCAATGAAAATTATGCATAGATGATTCATTCTGAGTGCAACCAGGTTTGAGACGATTGATCTGACAACTAGAGTGCTGGTGCCTATCATTGTGCTCCAAAACCATAATCGATATAATATCATGGAAAGAGGACAAAACTACAGCATCAATATTGAAGAGATAGAATTCGAAGTAAATACTTCCAACATTAAATGAATGATGTGAATGAAATACTAGGAGTGACAATTTCGAAGTACACTCCAGGATTGGAATCTATTGGTTTTCACAGGCTAACTGTCCGAGTCTTTGCAGGTAAAGAAAATGATACATCATGGGCAAGAAGTAGTGATCGTTGGAGGGGTTCATCCATTACATCGTCATGAGAAGTTGGCTATTGCTGTCTCAAAAGCCATGCGTGGGCATTCCCTTCAGGAAACTAAAAAGGACGGAAGATTTCATGTGCATACCAAAACATACTTAGATGGTGCTATGCTTAAAGAAGTGAGTTTCAATAGTTGGCAACTGTGGTTTCCGAGCTAGGTTAAACTGGTAGATCTTGGGCTAAGCCGTAACAGAGAAGAAAACTTTTTGTAACCTACTGTTACTGTTCACAACCAGTGAAGTGTCGTGTGGTTTTTTAAAAATTTATTGGCCATTGCAGGAGATGGAAAGGTCTACCGATGTTCTAGCTGCTGGTTTGCTTGACGTGTCTGACCCTGGGCTTTCTAATAAATACTTTCTTCGCCAGGTAAATCTCAGAAAATGGAAACTTGCTTCGCATATTTTGTTTCTTTCATGGCAAAGATTTCACATTTTTGTACTCAGAGCTGGGATGATGAACCTGAAAGTTCGGGCGATTCCATAGTAAAGCACAGGCCTCTCTGGTCATCTTATAGCTCAAAAATTCAAAAGGGAAAGAAAAAGAAAGCCGTTAAGAAAAAAGGCGATCTCTACCGGACTTACGGAACAAGAGTTATTCCAGTGTTAGTTGATTTCTATAACCTGATTGGATTATTCGTTACATTAGCCAAGCTGATTGGATTATTCAAAAGCTAAGTGTTTGAATTGCACTTCAACCAAAATAGCAACTAATACAGATCTTTAATCAATATATAGGTTTATACTGTCATTAGCCGATGTGGATCCAATGCTCATGATGGAAGATGAGAGCCTCGTGTGGGCGAGCAGTGATGTAGTAATTGTGCTTCAGCATCTAAATGAGAAAATACCTTTGAGGTTAGCAAAACACAACAACAATAGAAGTAAGAAACAATGATAAACCTGCAACCCTGCTGTAATCATCATAACGATTTTAATTTATTACTTTTGCAGTTATGTTTCTGAAACAGAGAGACAGCATGTCATTCCATCACACGTACAGCGGCATATACTTGCAGGTATAGCTTCTGCTCTAGGTGGTGTAAGTGCACCATATGAGAAGACCTCTCATGCACATGAAAGACCTGTCACCAATTGGCTTTGGGCAGCCGGTTGTCACCCATTTGGACCGTTCTCAAATGTCTCCCTGATCAGTCAAATGCTTCAAGATGTTGCACTAGTGAGTTCAATCAGTATGATTTCTAAATATATCTATATTAGCATTGAAATCCTTCTGGATCTCATGAGATATTGTATCTTTAATATGCAGAGGAATACTATTTATGCTCGGGTTGATTCTGCTCTACGCAAAATCCGTGAAACATCAGAGGTAATAGTGCTGCTACTGGTAAATTATTTAGTTTCCCCCGCAGAGAATTCATCAATTGTAGTTGTGGTAATATGCAGGCAGTACAAAACTTTGCATCTGAGTACCTCAAGACTCCACTTGGCGAGCCCGTGAGAGATAAAAAGAACAAAACCAAAACGGAGCTATGGGTGGAGAAGTTCTACAAAAAGACAACCACATTGCCTGAGCCTTTCCCACACGAGCTAGTCGAAAGATTAGAGAAATATCTAGACGTAAGTGAATTATAAAAAAAAACTCTTTACGATTTCAGATTTTCCACCAGATGGATTATTTTTTACATTATTTTTGTATGTGTCTGTTATCATTATAACAACAGACTGTAGAGGAACAACTGGTGGATCTATCTTCTTTGCTATACGACCACAAGCTATACGATGCTCACCTCAACAGCTCAGAGATTCTTCAGACCACCATGTTTACACAGCAGTAAGTTTCTTTCTTATGTTCTGTAGTATAAACATATTGTAACATTTAATATAAAAAAAAAATCCGGTTGCAGGTACGTAGAACATGTACTGGAAACAGAAAGGGAGAACATGAGATGCTGTAAGATAGAGTATAAAAACACAGTTGGAGTCAAATCTTATCAAACGTTGGTGTACGGAGGAATACTTGTCGCTGGTTTTCTCGTTTACTTCCTTGTTATCTTCTTCTCTTCTCCTCCGGCTCGCTAACCTCATTTCTCTTCTTCTTTTTCTGACAGTCATAGATCTTGTAAAACTTTTGTTTATTTTTGAAGAGATGTGTTACTATCAAGTACTAACTTATTACTCACTTAATTTCTTTTTATATCAACTTACTATCACAATCCAAACAACACTGACTTAACTCTTTACATATTGAAGTGATCATAGAATTGGCAATAATTTCTATTGAATCTTTATCAGTATCATATTAAAATGTCGCAACTTCTTAATTAAAGAAATTATCCTCCATTAGCAACGTTAAGATTATTTGAGGTTCGTCGTTTCAAATATTCTCTGTTCATGGAACTTATGTGCTTCTCTTATACTCGACCTTCAAAAGTAGGGCCTAGTAAATATAACTCACACCTTATAACATAGCCAAAAATGAAGGAGACCTGAGTTTCAATACCAACCATAAACCTTAGGAATTAAATAATATTTTGTTACATAATAACACATTGAATCTTACCTCAGCACATTCATTACAACACATTTGCAGACCAAAAGAAAAACAATACAACACATTCTGTTTATTAGCCTCTCATTTGTTTTTGTCCTTAAATTTCTAGAATGATTCAAGAAAAAGGATGAATATACATTATGATAAAGGTGAATGTTGAATCATACATACATATTCATAACGATAAAATAGAATAGAGATATCATGACGACAATATAAAAAAATAAATTGTAAAAAAAATCAGAAAAGAAAATAAAAAGACAGCTGGGCCAAGCTAACCGAGCATGTGTGTCTCTTCGTCATCATGACCTGTCTCCGGCGGTGGCGACGGCGCCAAGCTGGAACCGGAGCCAACGGCAGAGATAATAGAATTCAAAGCTCGAATCTGCATCTCCATGGCAACAATATAATCGGTGGCTTCTTCAAGAACTACAGGCACCGGTTGTTTCCGGCAACCGGGAATTAACCGGCTTAGCAATTTCACCTTCCTCCGTACAGCTGGCAAACCTTTCCCCTTCAGTTTCAAAACCGTTGCTCTCTTTTTCCTTAACCGGTTATTATTATTCCCGGTTATCAATACAACACTCGGAGATTTCGAATTTCTTAACCGGTTCTGTTTCCTGAACTTAAGTTTAACCTTCACGGCTTTTGATAAAATAGCTCTGCTCCACAGTGTTTTTCCTCTCGCCGTAACGGCCAATGATCTGTAAGCAGCGTCACGTATGGCTCGACCTCCACCGCGAGGAGACAGCGGCTTAGAGGGAGATGGATTGTTTTCATCTACGGCGGAGCTAATCCGAAGTTCTCTTAGAGATTGAATGATATTCGCCGAGTAGATCTGTTGTTGCTTCTCCGATCTCCATTTCTGCACCGATGATCGATACGACGGTTGAGACGGCGGTTTCTTCGTACGCTTACGACGTGATTGAACATAACCAGAGCTTTGCATCATCACCGGAGAAATTGAGTCCATGGCTTCTACTCCGCACAATCAATGATCGTTCCCGGTACATAAAACAATCGGATTAGAGTATAATAAATCAAAAGAGTGAAAGAGATTAATAGGGAAATTAGAAGAAGAGAGTGGAGAAGGTGAGACGTAAAAGAGAGAATGTGGAGGAAGAAGAATCCCTTTTTAAGCAAAAGGAAAGGTAACGAATTCGTTTTTATATTATCTTCTTCCATGTGATCTCCACTCTCCAGATTTTTATTTTTATTTCACAAAACAATATAAATATAAATATATAACATCATTAAAGTTGACTAATTTAAACGTTTCTAATTAAATAAATAAATTAACCAAAATTCTTAACAAAATGAGACATTAATCGAGGCTTTACTCTACCCGCAATTATGTACACAACACATAAAATTTGGTACAACTTTTAGCTACTCAAAAATAAACTTCGAATCTGTTTTTAGTTTTTATGTCTAAAGCTATTATACATTTTGAGTGTCCGATTCTTAAACTTTTTTTTGATAAAAGTCCGATTCTTAAACTTTCTGTCTGTTTTTTTTTAATACTTGAGGATCTATTGGTTAAATACATCCTTTAGACTTTAGTAAAATGCTTTATTATTGCGTCAACTATTCTTTGTACAATTGATTATTGATATATCATGATGATCGTTAGCACAAACTTATCTGGATGGTGAAATTGCTCCGATGAAAATATATACTCCCTTCGTTTTATATTAGTTGTCATTTTATAAATTTCATACATATTAAGAAAAAAGTTAAATGTTCTATTATGCCTCTGACTGACTATTAAAATTCCAAACCATTTAATATTTTATTTATTTAATTAGAGGTAAATGAAATCATTTTATATTAAAAAAATACATTAAAAAATAAAAAATAAGTAAAATGAAACAATCTACAATAACAAGTATTACAAAACGGAGGGAATATTATTTTTTTATTTTACTTGAGAATAGCTATTAATTGTAAATAGCTATTAATGACTCTAGACTTAAATTTATGCAGCCTATTAATTGTAAATAATGATGGATCAAAATCGAATCTTTTATTACTGATGACACTCAATTTGCTTTCCCTAACAAAAATTTAAAGTACTAATATACTCTCTATCTTTCAGATTTTTTTTAAAAAAAAAAGAGTAGAAAAAAATATTAGAGGAAGATCGGAGGTAATGGTGGTGGTGGAGGAGGAAAATTGTCAAATAAATGACCACCTTTACACAATAAGCCAAAAAAATACACTTTTACATGAGCTAAATAAATAACAAATTTGTCTTGATTTAGTCGAATTAAAACCTCCGTGAATTGACTTTAACCCTTCAATCACTATATAAAATAAAATATTAATGTCTATACTTTATATAATTATACATAACTATACGAGTTTTATAAATATAAAAAAACTATTTTAATTGATATTTTATTTATTTTTGTCATTTCAAAATTGGAAACACTTATCTGATGATATATTTATTAGGAAACAAGAAAAAAGAAATCACGACATGTTGTACATGTAAAGAAAATACAAATAAACAATTGATAAACTTAACACTAGCCTTAGAAACGAGGTTTAAAGTCAATTCACGGAGGTTTCAATTCGGCTAAGTCAAGAGAAATTTGTTATCTAATTGGCTCATGTATGAGTTTGTATTTTTTTTTTGGCTAAGTGGCTAATTTTTTTTTTTTTTGTCAACGGCAAATTATGTTGGATTACAACTGGCCGGTCCAATAGCCAAATTTCTACATAATATAAGCATGAAGACTCGATCTTAAGTTATGCAAATACGCTGCCTCAAGAGGACTTACCACCTGCCACTAGGATAGATGTCATTTGCGCTAATTGGCTAATTAAATATTCTCTTTCAGAATATAAGATTTTTTTTCCAGAAAAATCGTTTTACTTCATATATATATATATATTAGGTTTAAATACCATTAGTATTCTGCAATAATAGTGAATAATTTAAAGAAACTCTTATATGTTTACGTAGTAATAAATAATTTTCAAATACATCCCACATTTATTGAATTAAAAAGTCCAATAATTTCACAATACCATAGCAAGTATAGTTTAAAAATAAAATAAAAAATACTAGAGAAATGTACTGTCTTTTAGAAGTTTAGATTGAACAAACATATCAGAGTTGATCAAAGAGTATACTTTAAGTTATTAACTAAATTTTAAATTCTACACTAATTAGGTAGAGAGGTTAAAGAAGTTGAGAAAAAAATGAAATAACCTTCTGCCGGTTACAACATTATCCCCAAATGAACAAAAATGATACTAACGATATGTTATTATGTCTGTAATCACATTATGTTCTGTTGTCAACTAGTTTAATCATATGGTACGTACTTATTATTTTGCCTAGTTCCACGTTGTTACCATTATAATAATAATATAGTTTGATTGAAATAAGCAAAATTGATTTTGATTTTGAAGCAATTCTTGAACATCAGCCCCAATTTATCTAATTTTTGAGAGATTAAAACTAGGTCAGCCCGAAGGAAATGATAACAAACTCAGAACTTAATTTTCCTATCTTTAAATATCAAGTTGAACTGTGTCTAATCGTCTTAATAATTTCACATTATGCTATCCAAAAATCGAGGAAGATTAACAAAGACGATACAAATGCAACCCTAGCAGGACAACAAGCATAGACACTATTCTTTTCTTTCTAAAATACTATTTTAATAATTTTATTTAGTTTCTATTATTTAATAATATTTTTATATTAGGATGATATATACTATAACCCAAAAAAAACAAGAGTAGAGCATTTGAAAACCATATTATTTTGATTACTGGAATTGGAACAAATAACAGAGTCTACTATTTTGAATTCTAAAACACCTAGATAATTGAGAAATTTGCAAGAAAGATTAACCTCGATGGAAATCTTTCTTAAATAAGAGCATACATGTATCCATGGGTTAAATCTATATATATTTTCATTATACAATTAATGTAATATTATTTTGTTTATAATCGTAATAATTTCTTTTCGAAACTATGCAGTTTTTTGATTAAGTCTTTGATGTGAAAGTATAAGAAATTTGTAAGTCATATATCATAAATATTATCTTCTAAAAAATTTTCTTTTAACTTTTTATTGTACTAATTATTTCGGTGTTGTTGGTAAATTATATGATAAAACAACAATTAGTTTAATAACAAAACATTTATTTTGTTTCAAACTATAAATCATGGAAAAGAGTGCAAGTATTTTTTAATTAATATAGAAATAATAATAATTTGAAATGATATTATTAGGATATTGTTAGATCAATAAGATGATTGCATCCTGATCTGTACATAAAAAAATGGGAAACACTTTTGAAATTTTATCTCTAAAACATTTTTTTGCTAATATAGAAGAAAACAATTTCAGTAGAATTTTGAAATTTTATCAAAAAGTGAATATTAGAAAGAGAATGGACATGCAATGTAAGAAAATAAATCAAAGAGAAATTACATGTGTAAAAGTAATGTAAATAATGCATTTGGTTATTTTGATAATTCATAGATACAAATGTGAAAATTTAGACATTTCTGTATATAAAACATTATCTTTTTAAAAGTTTTTTATATAGATTTTTGTTTGTCTAAAACATTACCAAAAGAATGATTCTAAATGATAATAGTCTGATTTTAGAAAGAAAATAAATTTATCGTGCAAACCACGTTCAAGATTTATGATTTCATTGTTATATACAAGATTGATAATTTCTTATTCCACTACAATGTTTTGGCCTAGACACATAATTTAAAACCTAATTGAAACCAATTTATCATTTCCAAATGATATGATAAAGATTTACTCACATTTAGATTTCTTAATTTGTGAGTAAAATATATGTTTGCTAATATGAGTAATCTTATTATTAAGTTAACTTAAGTGTTTTTTTTGAAAATATTGATTAAAATTTAGTATATTTACTCTTCTTTTGTCAAAATTTTAGGATAAATCCATTATAAAGTAAATGATTTTGATATTGAAGAAAATGATATAATAGAAAAAAAAATTGAGATCCTGTAAATAAAAGAGCACATAGCTGCTGAAATAAGAGTGGGGCAGTTGAAAATTGTATTGTCTTAATTGTTGGAAATAGAACGAAAACAAAGTCTACTATTTTGAGTTCCAAAATACTTGGGGAAAGAAATGGGGTGATAATGTATTTGGGAAATTTCGAAAAAAATTACTCTTAAAGAATAACTTTCTCAGATCATAGTTTATATGTATCCATATGTAAATGTATATATATATATATATATTGGTTACATAGTTTCTTTTTATAATTTTATTAATTTCTTTTCGAAACTATATATCGAACTTCTTAGCCAATTTTTTAATGTGCAACAATGAAAAATTTGTTCGTCATATATCAGATTCATTATTTTCCGGAAAATTTTATTTTAATTGTTTGTTGTTTCAGGCTAATTATATAAGTGTTGTTGGTATATTACATAATAGAATAGTAATTATTTTAGCAACAAACCATGTTTTGTTTAAAACTATAAATCATGAAAAAGAATGTGAGTATTTTAAAAAAGTTAATGTATATGGAAGTAATAATAATTTGAAATGGTACTATTAGAATATTGTTAGATCATAATGTTATATAGGATGATTGCAACC
>JAKUCM010002643.1:0-10613 GCA_023374145.1 Lepidium sativum | reverse complement strand
GAGCAATCAACCTCACATATTTTATCCCCACCATTACCACCTGCAAGGAACCTTAAGAGTAGTATTATATTTCTTTGTCAGAGCATGATGGAGTGTGGTGGATTTTGGTGGAGTTGTGTATGCTAACTCTAATACGTGTTTCTTTACAAAAGAAATGAATCTCCGAGGAGCAGCAAACCTCACAGACTTTATCCCAAACATTACGACTTCCTAAAAATCCAGAGGTTAGTATGGTAGTTTTTTTGCAGTGTTTGGTGGATTTTGGTAGACTGTGGTGGATTTTGTTTAATTTAATCTTTTACCTTTTTCTTTGCAGAAGGAATTGATACTTGAGGAGCAAGAAACCTCTGACCCTATGTCCCCAAACATTAAAAATTGTTAGGAACCTTGAGGTTAGTAGTAACCTAAAAACTCTAGAGCAAACTCCTATTGTGGATGTCGAATTAACTCCATAGCAGTCCCAGCTCGCCATTATCAATCTCAACAAAAATAGTGATTGTCAAATTTTGGATAAAAATATCAAAGTGGGTAAATGAAACGACCATATATACTAGACCTCGTACCCTTGCTGCGAACTAGACCTCGTACCCTTGCTGCAAACCAGTTATTGTTTACTAGAGTTGATGGAAGTAGAACCTGGGTAGACTTTAAAGGAGTTTGGTGGAATGTAGTGGATGCCGTACATACCTTAGTGAAATTTGGTAGATCTTGAACTAACCATATTAGAGGTAGCTATTTTTCTGTTTCTTATTGATAGAATAACGCTTTCTTTCCAATATAGAATCTCATTTCCACTTCCGCATATTCTTTAATATAGTCAACATGTTCCTCTTCTTGTTTGAGAGTTAGCCTAAATCTACCACATGTTGAAGATAGTATACCAAACATAGTATCAAATTTATCAAAGGAATGCTCATATTTAAGCTCTAATCTTTTACCTTCTTCCACAACCACATGGTATCTCCTTGAAATCTCCACACAAAGACGAATTGCCTCAATTCAAAATTGTTGCAGATATCCATGCAATTACTTCTCGTTGGTCATAAAGATAGGAGGTGTATCTTATGGTAGTGAATACATGACTTCATTTGATATGTAACTCAGTTTTACCTTGTAAGTATGTTGATTTAGATTGAAATTTTCATGCACCATCCTCACAAACTCATCATAATGTACATCTTCACTCACTTCTATAATTTTACAACCAAGAGAAGTATCCACTAAAAATGAACCAATGATTTCGGTCAGATTTCCAATTTCCACAAAATAAGATGATTTGATTCATAGATCCAAAAACAAAACAAAAATGAGGTCATAAGGTAAGAAATGAGATAAAACAACAATAGTGATTTATGTGCTTTAATGGTGTTTGGCTGCAACAAGTGAGCGAGAGAGAAGGTATGTGATCTAATAATTAAGGGCTAAAATTTTCATTCGGCAAACTAGGTAAATGAACTCACTATGTCTAACTCTACCAAACTATCATTATAAATCTCCACAAATCTGCCACACTGTCAAATATATCTCTGTCAAAATATGCTACATTGTATGCAAACACTATCAAACTGTCGTTACTAAATCTACCACGCTGTGAGATATAACTCTACCGAAATATATAATGGCGTTACTAACTCCACCAAAATCTAATACAAAGGGTCCAACGTCTACTATACTCTATCAACTCTATCCAACTGAAAACTTTTATCAACACACTTTATAAACTTTATCCCCGACATTATGACTTCCTAAAAACCAGAGGATAGTAAGGTAGTTCTTTGAGAGTGCTTGGTGGAGTTAGTTAGTACCATTGTAGAGTTTGGTAGATTGTGGTGGAGATTGCACTGAGGTGACATATTTTATTAATGACATTTTCATTATTATGTTTTTGTTTACATATCTAAAAAAAGAAAAATGACATTTTTAGGATTTTATTAGAGTATTTGAGTAATTATGTATTATTTTGAAATATTTGAGTTATTGCCATATTAATATGGAGTATTCTTGCCACTCACCCATAAAATAAAATATAATACTTTTAATTCTCTTACTTTTATTAAAAGATTTTTTTAATATATTATTTAATGTTATGTTTTTTTTTATAAGAGATTCTTTTGAGGGACTTAGACCATCATTAATGCTAGTTTTTTTAACAGTTTCTTACTAATATAAAACCAATAAAATTTAGAAAAGTATAAAAATGTTGGAGAGAGGAGGAGAAACGTTTCTTGTATAAGAAACCTTAGAGTGGGTTTCTTAACACTTGGCAAAATGTAATTGGATGTGATATTAACTAAAATTAAAAATTAAAATATATGATTATTTTAAATATTAGAAACTCACCACCGATAATGTTGCTCTTATTGCATATAGTCTTAAAATCTGAATTTAGAGAGTGTATAATTAATGCATGATATTATTTAAAATTTAGAATTTTGGTATATAAATACGATTTTTTCATACCAATTGCTTGACAAAAAAGAATTTTATACGTATATATTTTAATATGTATATATAAATGTAGTTTTTTCAACTAGCTTATACAAGTCTACGCAAGATATATACGGAAAATAGAGGCATGTTATAAGTTGTGGAAGTGTAAAATAAGTGTGGTTGGAGTTGGAAAAGTAAAGTGAAAAGAAAAATGAAGGAAGAGAGGGGATAGGGTCTGAAACCCTAAGATGAAAGCAACAATGCATTGCCAATAGTAGAAAGTAGAAACAGTGAGATCACGAGATTCAACTCATTCCTACTTTCTTCTTAGTATCCACTCCAATTCTAGAACTAGCTACCTCTCTGCCACGTGGTCCTCTCGACTTCTTTAGCTTTATGGGCCTTCTTCAGCCCCTGGGCCCCATTCCCATACCCATACGTAAATATAAATACAAATCTCGAATGAGCTATCGGGTGTTTCTTCAATTTACTAAACTAAAATATCATCAACTACAGCTTGTGTTTATCTGTCTAGAAGAATCGAGAGCCTCAGTTGCATTAAATTTGACAGAATCACGTTAATTCGTGTAGGAGAAGTAATGTTTTGGTTTGTAGTGTAGAGTAGGTTAAAGGTGAGAAAGTATATAAAACGTAGAAAGGCATATATAACACAGAATCACATACTACAAAGAACGGACCGGCTCAACAAAAAAGATTACGTTGTTGTCTCTCTGCAAAGGTTACAAAGAATGAAAGAATCACTGTCACGTGAACACCACCATTCATATTTTCACATTTATATTTATTTAATTCCTCCATTCTAGATTGTTTTTTAATTTTCTTATGTGATAAAATTACTTTCTAGATTGTTTATATGTTATGTTCATGAAGTTAATTTTTATGAGTTCTATTTTTAATTGACTAAAAGGTAATTTGTGAAAATTGCTATTTTAGAAACGTGTCTTTTGTAAACCCTATAGAAAGTAGTTATTTCTCTCTTATAATGAAGAATCTGGTTCACCATTGATGGAACCGAACTATTTGCCCTCTTTGTCACTATCAAATTAATGTTCATTAAAACCGTATTCTCAAAGTGCATGTTGTTGTGATTATGCTTCATATACTTTGTTTGAAAAAGCACTACTCTCTGCCTCATCTTCAAAACTTCCATCAAGTGTGCCACTTTTTTGTTGATTCTTATTACAATCATCATTCTCCACATCAATATGTATTATTATTTTCATCGTAGTCTTCTGATTTATCTAATGTCCCACTTGTTTATTGAATATCGTTATCTATCTGCACACAAAAAATAAATATAATATTACTAAAAAAGCTATTCAAAATTCATCAACATATATCACAAATTTATCAAAGAAAAATAATTCATAAATGTCCGAGAAGTACATATCAATCGATCAGCATACGGACCGGCCGGTCTGTACATCATGGAAGATTTTTTTTTTAAACAAGAAGATGGGTCAATAATAAGACCGATCGAACTATTCTTGCGACGAACCAAAATTTGACGAAATATACAGATTGATTGACTTGTGTCTGATGTGTAATTGGTCTGCAAACAAACTTTTCTGGACTTGGAAGAAGGCTGCAAAAAATCTGGCATACTTCCTTCAAGTTTGCTAAAAATCTAGTAGATTTGTTGGATGTCTATGAGAATCTGGCAGAAAGAGCCGCCCACTACGGAGAAGCCAAGCGGTATTACTAATGACTCTTTTTCCTTTTGTCTTATTTTAGTAGATTTTGTTAGAGTAGATCTGGATTTTACTATAAGAAATTAGGTCTTTCGAATAGGTTGATACAAGTCAGTTTGTTGATAATGCTAATCACAGTTTAGTGTATGTATCTAGTTGAGTGCGAATAGAAGAATTGTTGATTGGTAGGTGTTCATTGAAATACCTATGAGAAATGAAATGATAAAGAACATCCCAAGTCTTGTTGTATTAAGTATTCCCTTGTTATTTATTTATTGAAATTAGGCATTGTTTACATGTTTGATTACCTTTTTTCTGCATCCTTTTTATGACCTATGTTATCGTGTAGGATATATACATGTGTCTAATTATTTTTCATATAGTTGTATGAAGAGTTTGGGCTGAAAAATATGATAGCTAATATAATCTAGAGGATATAGATATGAAAGATTTACTTATCGAACATGTATACATTAATTTAGAATTTTTATTTGTGTTTTTTTTGTGTGTGTGAAGGAGATGCATATGTGCTAGTTTTGATACATACAATGTAAACATGAGCTGATTGAAAATAGTACTGAAAACAAGAATGAGTTCATCAGGCTTGACCTAAAAAGTGTTTACTCTCACTTTGGTAATTCACTTTTTTGTACACTTCATATTCATGCCTCCTAAAGTTCATATTTTTGTTTTAGACCATAAAAGATGAGTTACATATTGAGGAAAAGCTTACTTGTTTTTGTTACAATACTCATATATTTATATATAATTCAGTATGTTCCTTTTGTAACGCTCGAGTTACTATGAATTATTATGATCTATAAATTATTACAGAGGAACTATTAGTTATTATAAATTATTATGTATTTTAATGGTTTTTTTTTTTGAATTGGGAATATTATGATTTGTTTTGAATCTCAATGAGTATAAATCAGTTGTTATAAGTTTTAGTGGAATATTATGATTTTTTTTAATTTAATGAGTTTAATTGGATATTTTAAAGTTTTATAAATTTTGAAATTAAAACTGATTTTTTTTGAATTTTTACAATTATTCTTACAAATTTGACAGAGATGAAAACAACATTATTCCTTAAGAGATTTCTAACATATTAAAAAGCATGTATAAGGGTCTATGGTTGAGTTGGAGTAAAACCCCTCTGGCCGGACCGACCAAACCATTCTCTGAGCCGTATGACTTTACCAAATCCCATTGATTATTTTCTCCTTTATTTTGAACAATTTCATTATTTATGTTTTCATTCAGTTCTTTAAATATAATATTTTCGATACAATTTTATATTTTGAATAATAATATTGCTAATTTTAAAATATAAATATTATTGATATTAAATAGAAATATAAATAAATAATGAGACGTTTTGCAATTGAATACTGTGTGACTGATTTGCAAATGCACAATATGCAACTTATTTCGGATCGTCAGATCAGTCTTAATGTGCGACTAATTTGAGATTGCTATTTATGTTTCATTGTGCGACTTAAATGCTAATTAACTGTTGGGGAAAAAAGCCAGAAATCAACATAATTATTTTTCTAGTGCCATTTCCTACATGAACTTGAGAGTTTATCTTATTTATACAAGAAGTATCAAAAATTGCAAAAGTAGACATGGACTTAAAAGAGTATGGCCAAAACCTTCATTGCCTGTTATGTTAGTCAATAGTTAACTAAAAAGACGGCACGTGATCTAGCGAGGAAAAATGTTATTTTCTTACCAATACCATTTGCCAAAATTAACATAAACTCTAAATATTTTGCCAAAATCATAATAATATTAATCAAGTGTTTAATGTTCATTCAGATGTGGCCATTTTTCCCAAATATCATAATCTCTACAATATTTGTAATGCAATAAAAAAAGATTAATAAATTAATTATTTTGGTGTCTTTTCTATATAAAAAAAAAACTAAAAGCATTTATAATTTGAGTTGAATGAGTGAACTTACTCAATTCAACTCTTCATAAACTTTTATGAACTATTTTTACATATTTTTTTATTATATGGATTTATATTAATCACATATTCTCAAAATGAAAAATTAGATTTTCCTCTAATATATGAAATTGATACAATGGTAAAATTTTATAATTTTAAAAATACATTTATTTAATTTTTTCCAACTACCAAAACGGTGTTGTTTTGATAATCATGCAACACATCATCAATTACCGTAAATATGTTTATTAAATGGTTTGGATGTTTAAGAGTTGACTAACGTTAATAAAAATCAATTATGATTTTTGCAAACTGTTTAAAGCTCATGTTGCTTTTGGCAAATAGGATAGTTCATTTAGGAAATGACACACTGTAAAAAACTTGGTTTGAAATAGCTTTTTTCCTGGCTAGTTCACATGCCATTTTAATTTTATTTTGACAATTCTTGTATAAATAAGATGGACCTTCAAGTTCATGTATGAAACGACACAAGAAAAAAAGTTCAGTTGGTTTTCGATTGTTTTCCTAACTCATTGCAACTGAAGTGCGACTACGATGTAGTAGCTGACGCTGAAGACCCAAAACAACCGCACATTGGGGACTGAAGTGTGATTGAATAAAAGTGTGACTAAGGTTTTGCTACTATTTCAATCAGTCGCACTTTTATTCCACTCTAAGGAAATATGACTGATTTGGGACTAATAATGTAGTCTCAAAATATGTGATTTCTTGTAGTAAATGTCGATGATGATATATCTCTAAAAATAAACTTTTTTGCATGCAAAATTACCCGAATCTTTTAATGATATGAGGAAGACAATTTATAAATTATGGTTGACTTACGAGATAATTCATAGATGTTGTAATGATTCCATGTTGTATTGGAGAAAAAAGCATCTAGAGAGTTGTTCAAACTCTAGGTGGAATGCATCAATGGTAGTTGATGCACCTGAAAGAACTAAAAAAGAAAGAAGCAACAAGCAACTAAAATCTTGATGTATTTTCCTCTAAAGCAACACCTCAAACGCTTATATATGTCATTAAAAATTGTTGAGCCTATGGGATGTATACCGAATCAGAGAACAAATATGGTAAGCTAAGAGAACATAATACCAAATTTTGAAGCAAATTAAAGATATTACATGCGCTTGGGAGAAAAATCGGCAAGAAAATCTTGTGAAATGGTAAATTTATTGTTGCTACTCGTTAATTTGGATATCTTGTATCCTTGAGTTGAGCAATCTATTACTTTAATCTATTGTAATCAGTGGAGTCTTTTACCCTTAATCTTACATATATATATATATATATATATTTGTTCCGGAAGAAAAGACAGTTATTGAGCCAAGCCGAGGTGAACTTTTCAGTGCATTATAAATGAGATATGATGGAGTTATACGATTTACGAAGAAGCAAGAGTATGTGCCATTAGTTCTAATATAATCCTTGTATTATGACTATTTTTTTGTTAAGTTTGTTTTGTTGTGATTTTCCTAGTAAACAATCAAGTTTCCTATTTTATTTATAGGATAAATTTAAAGAAGCTATGAACCAACAACTTCCAAGTGAATTAGATGCTTTTGTATAAGTTTTTGGTTCTGAGCATTCAGGTTGTGTTCGATAAATAGGACGTGAAGCAATGATGTTTAAGTACTTCTCGATTTTTGATGTGGGAATTGTTGAGATGAAGTCGTAAATGCAGAAACTCCAAGTGCAAAATGTTGATAAAGTATGTATAAAGCCTCAAATGTTGAAACTCCAAATGCAAAATGCAGATTTAATAGAGATAAAAACCCAAATGCTAAAATACCAAATGCAAATTGTAGAGATAGTAGAGATGTCGTCACAAATGCTGAAATACCAAATGCAAAGCAAAGATAATGCAGAAATTCAGAGAAAAATTTGATATTGTTGCTATTGCACTTCAAAAAGTGATCCAAGTGATTTCAGACATAAATTATGTTTTGAGCAATATAAGTTTTTTTTTTAGTTTTGGGTCTTGGAGTCATTTGTTTTGGTCTCATCAATGTGAGATTTTCTAATTTCAGACACAAACTAAAACAAAAAGACTTAAATTTTGTGTCAAAAAATTTGTAGTAAGATACTCTATTTTAAATTTTGTGTCAAAAAAAAAAACAAACTCAAAGAATATGTTTTGTGTTAAAAATAAATAAACATGTTTCCGACATAAGAGCTTATGGAATTGGTTGTGAAATTATTGTTAATTATTTTGAGTTTTTGAATAAATGACATAAATGTGAGACGATATCCATCGCTTCTGGCGTAGTGTCCTATTATTCGTAAACTAGTATTACTTTGTATCATTAGTAAAAGTGGAGAAAAAATAAAATTAGTATTATTAGTAACACTAGTATTACTAAAGAAAACATTAAGCTAATGTGGTACAATGGTATTGTTCAGTCCTAGGCATTTAGGTGACCGATCGTTTATCTGTTCGGTTATTTAGATTTTTGTTTTTTGTTTCCAAAATTTAATATCTATTTGATTATTATTAAAATTCAGTCAAGGTTCAGATTCAGCTTGGTTTTGAAGTTGTATGATATCAATTGATGATATTTCACGTTAAATACATGTTTATATGTAGTTTTTCGTTTAAATGGTTTGGTTGAATAGCTTCTAGTTTGGTATGGACTTTATACCCTCAAGAATCTGGTTATATTTCGGGTTCGATTTCGGGGTCAAAATAACTTGTGATCAAGACCTTCATGAGAGCTGACATTACTTCTTTTGATATGGCTGCAAAGACTAGAAAGCCAATGAAGAAAATAGTTCAAATGAATAACCAGCCCAGCAAGAAGTTCAATTCTTCCATAACATAACGGGGCGGGGTTGCGCGCGAGCCGAGTGACGTAGATGCACAAGACCTATTTGACCGCTCCTTTGCCTCAAGTGTGGTTAATTCGCCCCAAATTCCACTTGAGCATCCAAATCTTGATCAATCCCAGCAAAAACATCTCTGAAGAGGGATTCATCCGAAGTTTAAATGGTTCGGTTAGATCGATTTGGGTTCGAATTCATATTCTGGTTATGGATTTTATGCTGTGGACTAATACTATTGATGACAAAGGTAATACATGTATAATTACTAACACTAGTATTATTTTGTAAGACTAGTCTGAAGCAAAAAAATAACACTAGTATTACTAAAAACACTAGGATAACGTGGTATCTTTGATATTATTATTGATGAAAAATATATTTTTGTAACAGTCATATTATTAGTAACACTGATATTTCTTTGTAATACTAGTATAACTGAAGCAATAAAAAAACTTGTATTATTAGTAACACATATTACTCAAAAAAACACTAAGAGAGGAGGTTTATTTGAAAGTGGATTTTAATGAATTTGAAAAACCTTATAACTCTTTAATCTAATGTAACATATAATTCCACCTAATCTAACATACAAATCTATAATCTAATAATTCATCTAATCAACAAACACAAATTTGTTTTTTTTGCCAAAGTTCATACCAAATTATGCCTTCCTTTGGATTTTGTAAACAGATTTTACCGTAAGTAAATAAAATCCTTAACATTACAATTAGATTTAATTTCATAATCATTTGGTAAAATATTTGATTTTTTTCTCTCTCTAAATTATGCTATATTTATTAATAATCAATAAAATATGTAAAATTAAACATATAAAATCGTAAAGACTCCGGTAATTTGTAAAACCCGAACTTATTTAACTTAGCAATATATATTAACCATTATACTATTCTAAGGTAGAACCATATTTTTCAGCCAAAGCCCAAGGAAAAACAATTATTCCTTAATATAATTTATGTTTTGGTTTGTTCCCAATATCTTTGATGCTAAGGAATGGCTCCAAGTAAAAAGACTAAGTATGTATTTTTATTTAATTAATATGATGATATTTGTCTACAAGAATATTGAACTTTTAGTTTAATTGTGGAAGTGGATAATGGTTCTCCAAAAAATGATTAGTTTATAGTTAAATCCAAAAGCACGTTCAGTTTATGTGTCATGGACAGAACAAAAGTATGATTAAAGAAGATCAAACAGGTTGTGGATACTAGGAGCTAGTGTTTTATTCTAATGTCAGCTTTGAGATTATGGATTTGTATATCTTCTTAAGATTCTCTTATGTGGGTTCACTTAAAATACTTAAAAGCCACTTCCTTTCCAAAACAACCCTTGGTTATAAAGTTTTAAGTAAAATTTTGTTCTATGAGAAATATAAGAAATGTTTAGTTGAAATGTGTACAAAATGATGAAGTTTTAGTTCTAGTTGTTCTTATTTTTTTGCTCATGTTTTATTGTAATTTCAAAAAATCCATATAATTTCAAAAATAGAGTATATTGGAATATGTACCATGCAACTTTAATACAAATGTGTATGTGTTTGGGTTGTCAATCGGGAAATGTGTCGGATTCAATAATATTGCATTAGGAACCTCACTATGCGGACGTGGACTCATATATGCTTATGAAAAAATAATAATATAGAAACATCAAAA
>JAKUCM010002642.1:0-71058 GCA_023374145.1 Lepidium sativum | reverse complement strand
CGACCAAGAAGACCAAAACATAGTTCCATCCAGATAATGAAGTTGTAAGGACAAGCACATAAACGACGCCCCGAGATTCATCACGTTCGCCACAAAGAACATAACAAAGACTCATATGGGAGGCAGTAGAGAGTATGTCCCTGATTGCAAGTCATGATATAAACTAGTAAAAGAGAATGTGGGAACACACTGCGAAATCCAGATAAGGTATAGGATTCTTCAAATTCACTTCAATCAAAACCCGAGCAACATCAAAGCTAAGACACTTCCCAGTATTTGGATTAAGCTTAATGGGGTCACCAATATGAATAGCCCAAAAACCCAATCCCTTATAAGAGAAAAGATGTCCAGGAACTTCACAAAAATCAACCCAAAGAGGAGTAGAAACAAACTCCGGATGAGAAGAAGCAGACTCAGGAGACCTTTCTCTAATAATCAACAGCGAGTTTGTTGGTATAAGCTTTGAATCAAGTTACTTGTTGGATAAGTTAGGTAGATAGATTAGATAAACCTGAGATAGTTTAAGAGTTATCTAAACTATAGAGAGTTTCAGAGTTTGAGAGTTTATATTCTCACTTATTTTCCTAAGCTAAGAGTTATTTCTTTATATTATTTCAATGTATTTATTAAGTTCTTCCATGTGGCGCAACACACGACCACAAGAAGAATCACATTGCAATCTGAAACAAAATTGAATTCGAAGTGATGAAATGAGCATCAATCTTTAGATTCTTCTTCTGCTTTTGCCAAATCATATTCACAGTAGCACAATGGTACTAATATGAGGCACATATCCAATAAAATGACCAAGAATAAACGAGCTCCACAAAGGAGAAGAAACCTCAAGAACCTCGTTGATTGAATAAGATACAACACCACCATCATCGAAATTGAGAGCAAGACTATAACAAGAAATCGAGCTACCAAACTTTGCAACAAAAATCCAGTTTTTCTTCGACATTGAAATTTGCTGAGGAGAACAAGAAGGAATCTGATCAGAGATCTGAACTGAGATCGGAGGAGAGGACGGGCCAGCCTCCATAGAGGCGACACCACGAAGCAAATCGGAAAAATGGAAAACACCGACAAAGATTTCAAAGTCGCTTGCGTAACAACCTCAGAGCTTGTCACGATCGTCTAATTTGTTTTTAAAATTCAATGTATTCTTATATTATTTGGAGTGATACTTATGGTTATTAAATTAAAAGATGCATCTAGATATGTTGCGTTGAAAAGTGTTTTTTTTTCCAACACTAACCTACAATTAATCTAGATAAGTTCCTAATTAATCTAAATAGTAAGATTCAATCACCGTATATAAGATATTATCTACTTTCAATAACTTATCAAATAGTACTAAATTAAAATGAATATATGTGTAAAGTTTTTACAAGGATTTTTCCAGTTGATATTTTTTCGAATAAGTTTTTTTTGTCAATGACAGATTATATTGGATCACAACTGGCCGGTCCAATAGCCAAATTTCTACATAATATAGGCATGAATACTTGATCCTAGGTTATGCAAATGCATTGCTTTAAGTGGATTTACCGTCTGCCACTAAGTTAAATATTATTTACAAAGTGAAATCTTACGTGTCTCCGGTGCATAAATGCAAAGTTTATTTCCAATGAAAAATCAACAAAGATAGAAGTTTTAAATTAGCTATTTTTATTTTATGATTCTTTTCTATTCATAAATAGTTTTTGTTTCTAAAACAATTAATATATAATACATAAAAATTAAATTAATTTTACATAAAAAAATTATTAACTAAAATTGTATATAAAAAAATTAACTTTTCAAAGTAGATTTTATTGTCTTTTTTGGTGTTAGCAAACTATTATTAGTAAAAAATTTAGATATTGTCAACTTGCATAATTTTTTCTATAATTAATGGAAACTACCATTGAAGAGGTAATATAATACTAATAATAGTTAAATATATTTATGGAGTTAGTAAATATGTATGATGCACATTTTTCTTTCTACTAAAACAGCTGATATATGATGATGAGATGCAATGGATATTCTCTACACATTAATTCGTATAAATACATACAAAAGCAACTGAATTTTTTTGTCAACCTTCTTATCTAAGTATAGATTACAAACAGTCAGAGACAATACACACATACAAAAATGGGTAGGAGGAAGATTAAGATGGAGAAAGTGCAAGACACAAACACAAAGCAAGTCACTTTCTCAAAACGTAGATTGGGTTTGTTTAAGAAAGCGAGTGAGCTTGCGACTCTGTGCAATGCTGAGGTTGGTATTGTTGTGTTTTCTCCAGGAAATAAGCCTTACTCTTTCGGGAAACCGAATTTTGATTTGATTGCAGAAAGGTTCAAAAATGAATCCGAAGAATCAGACAGCAGTGAGACTGAAACATCAAGCCATAACAGAGGTAAGAGAGCTAGACAAGAGAAGAAGATTTGTAAACGTCTCAATTCAACCATTGAAGAAGCTGAAGCTGAGAAGAAACGAGGTGAAGATCTTCAAAAGTATCTTGAATCTGCTGGAGAAGAGATGCTTGAAGAGCTTACTCTTGTTGAACTTAAGGAACTTCAAGCTAAGATGAAGAAAACACATGGTGAGATCCAAAGTAACATTAACCAAATGCAAGCTTCGTCCGCTCTCATGTTTCTCTCCATGGATAACGAGCAGTCATGAAACTGAGGAGATCAATATATAACAAGACTAATTTAGAACCTTCATTTCGTATTAGTCGTTATGTATTTTATTTATGTGGTAGAACTGTCGTTTATGGTTTTGATGCAAAGATTTTTCATTGCATCTTGCTCTTCATGAACCATTGGTTGTAACTTCCATTTTGTTGTAGGCAACATGATTATTAAGATTTAATCTATTCGAAAACAACAGAGTATAATAAAACTGATTACTAAGTTTTACCTAACAAGTCTGTGTCTGTTCTAGGTTTACAAGACAAACATGATTATTAGGACACAAACTTTTTGTGTGTTCTAAGTTTACAAGAATTTTTTAATGTGGTTTCTTAAAGAGGCATAAACATTGTATATGTGGAATTGTAGATAGATAACCCCTGCAAGCTCTTCATATATGGACCAGGAGAGTAGAAACAACCCTAGAAATCATAGCATGGTCAGAAAGAAGAAGCATATGCTATTTCCTCGAGAAAGATCAAAATGAAATTACAAAATAAGAAGAAACTAACAGTGTAAAAGAAAGAAAAAACCCCTCAAAAGAAGGCTTGTAACAACAGTGAGTATGAAGAACGACATGGCGCGAGCCTCATTTACAGAGGAAACAACAAAGGAAGAGAGAATTTTCAATCATAACTCTCGTTTCAGTATAACACTAATGATCCCTATAGGTGATTTTGGTTCGAAATGCTCGTCTGTATCCACTTCCTCGATCTCCTGTAATAACATGATTTAATCAACCATTTACACATGAAACAGAAACCATAAGCACTGAAAAGAGTGTTTTTTATTTATCGGATCAAACCTGTACTACATCCTCTCCCTTAAGGACTCTTCCAAACACTATAAGTTGATCATTCAGATCAGGGATTGGTGCTGTTGTGATCAGAAGCTCAAAATCTTTGTTGTTCCCTTTGTTTTTTGGTGTCCCCAACATGAATGCCTCGTGTTTTGGGCTGAATATAAGAATACAGGTAGGTTTTCATCTAAACTTATAAGCAAGAAGCTGAGCAAGCAATCTACCTTGTGTGAAGGCGACCACGGAGCTTTCCTTTAGCAGTCCATTCTTCTACTGGAATAGAACTTGGTGAATGACCAGCTTGTACCAAGTAGTTTTTTATAACCCGATGAAATGGCATTCCCTTGAAGTGATCTTTTTGGCTGCAACAATACTCAGTGTTTTACTTCAAATATTGAATATAGTCTCCAAGAAGAGAGCAATAGCACTCAAGGGTCAAAATCTATCAACGAAGAAACTGAAGCTGCTTGAATCCTATCATGCTAGAATTTTAACATGTTAAAGCTATAATTTTTCACTAAATTGAAAGAGAACAAACACATACTGATACTAACCATAGATCTAGAAACCTGTCTACAGCTTCAGGGGAACTTTCTTTAAAGAGTTCCACAGTTACAAGACCTTTTGATGTGCTTATATCCTACACGAGATAAAGATAGAAGCAAGATATCATTGAAAAATGTATATCTAGGAGATAAGGACGAAAGTAAGAACAACGATCAAACAAGAAACTTAAGGAGGCAAATACGGAGATTAACTTACAGCATAACCAGGAAGGTCGTAATTCTTTTTCTCTGATACAGTATTTGTGTTCTGAAACACAAAAAAATCAAAGCCAAATCACATATGTGGATTATTTTAAACTCTAAAAGTAAGTGCTGGGTAGTTAATCATGATCGAAAGAGAAGACATGTGCATTATAAGAAGCTTTTAAAATGTATTACCTCAAATCTCTTACTCTGAGTTTCCTGTTCAATTGTATCTCTTGATCTGGGAATAAAAAACCCAAATCCTATAAGTTTATAAATAGCAATCTCTAGCTGCAAGTAACTTATGGACAATCAACAATAGTAGAAGTATTGAAAAGGAAATATCATAAAGATGGAAACAAACCTTTGGGACCAATGACGATAAGTAGTGACCAAAGATAGTATGACTACAGCAACTACAAGACTACACACGACAATTGTGGAAATACTTATGCGACTTGGACTTTTCTTCTTCTTGCTTTGATTTAGAAGAGCTTGTGGTTTTATCCTCGCCATTGGACCTTATTCCGCAGAAGCAAATACTGATACAACTTCTCACTGTAAACCATAAAATCAACGATAAGTGACAACAAGCAATTCTACACACACACACACAAGGCTTCAAATTCTGTAATTCAATTTTAAGTTTATAACATCAAAACTGCAAGAGGATTAGCAAGTTACAAACTCATAAAACCCTAATACTACGTATTGACCTGATTCAGAATCTTAAGAAATCTATACAAATCAACCCATGTGAAAATAACACAAGGTTTCCCTCTCTCGTGCATAGAGCTTCACCAGTAACTTCCAAAAACACCAGATCCAGAACTTTTGCAATTCTCGATCAAATTGAAATGAAATTAACAAAAAGGCTACATGTAAATATCTGAGGATAGCGGAGCGTATCATGAACTGATCATCTCAATGAAATCTGAAGACTTTGAAGTAAAACATCATATAACGATTCCGAATGACCTCTTGCTCCATTGGGTGCCCAAGAAATTCGAAATTGAAGATGGTATTAACGTACCTGGAAGTTAGAGAGAGAGGAATCGGAATAGGTCGTGAGATTGGTTGTTTCGTCGATGAAGAAACTGGTTTGAATTCTCTGCCCTCTTTTCGTTCTTTACAGAGACGCTTCAGATCAACCGCGTGTTATCCGACGGCTGCGAGTCCACCTCACCAAAATTCTACGAAAATTATTCCTAAGACATTTTTTTTCCGTACAAAAAAAATCAATTCTTTTTAAAAATCGTAATTTTCGAGAAAAAAGTCATCATCTTTTTTATAAAATTGTATTTGACAGCGAAAAGAAGAAAAAAAGTTTGGATCGGAGATCCGGAGCTGTGAGCCAGCTACCACTGGCCACGTGACCTTAATACACACACTCTCTCTCTATCTCTCTCTCGCTCTTCTCCGGTAAGCTGATCTATTTGTTTCCCTCCATTTCTCTCTCCATTTAATGCTTTTCTCTGAACCATTCTCATCCTAACGCAGTAATCCACTGTCCACCTAGCAAATAGCTCGTTACTGACTCGTTCGACTCGCCAGGTGACTACAGGTTTCGTGTTCCTTTCGCTTCCTTATCTAATCTTTCATTCGCCTAAGTGTAAGATCCGTGTTTCTTCCGATTCTGATCTGTGTTTTTCGGTTTAATTTCTTAACAAAAGAAAGTGTCGGTCCGGTTTGGGTTTTGGGTTTAGAAGGGATAGTGATGACTGGGTAGTAAAGTGATTTCGTTAGTACGAGGCTGAGATCCGAAGTGACATGGAGTTCTGTAATGCTGTGATTGAGATTCGCATTTGTGGGTCCCTTGGTTTCGATCCCAAATCCTGTTCCTTTTTTTAATCCGGAATAGTTTGAACTCACAATCTTTTTCTTTTACTCATTTCTTCTTGATCATTGTTTTATTAAATCAAGAGAATCACTTTTTTTAGTTGTATTAGCATGTAAAGGTAAAACCTTTTTGTTGGTGTGTTGATCATCCTTGGGATTGGTTTCAGTTTTTGCAATTTCTCTTTGGACACAAATGTACTGTACTTTAATCTTATGAGTGCAAATTCTCACCTTTTTGAACTTTTTTCTGATTCTTAGTTCCTCTTGAGCCAATAACATGGCCACAGGACAGCTATTTTCACGTAACACCCAAGCGTTGTTCTATAATTATAAGCAGCTTCCCATTCAGCGGATGCTTGATTTTGATTTCCTCTGTGGTGAGTGAGCTTGGTTTGTGTCTGTCTTACTGAAATATAATATGAATTACAATATGTAGTGTCATTGAATATCTCTAATTTTAAAGTTATCTTTACTCTTTTCAGGGAGAGAAACTCCTTCTGTTGCTGGTATCATTAACCCAGGTTCTGAGGGATTTCAGAAGCTTTTCTTTGGTCAAGAGGAAATCGCCATCCCTGTCCATGCAGCGTAACTTACAAACCATTTAAATACAGAGGGAGATAGTGAAAGACCAGTTTCAGATAATTTAACTTAGTTGTATGTTTCTTGCAGCATTGAGGCGGCATGCGCTGCACATCCCACAGCAGATGTATTCATCAATTTCGCATCTTTTAGAAGGTTAGTGTATATTTAATTCTATGAATGTGAACTTCCTGTCTCTCTTTGTGTTTTATTGTTAAGTTTTTCTTCTCTTCTTGTATCAGTGCTGCTGCTTCATCCATGGCCGCTCTGAAGCAGCCAACTATTAAAGTGGTGGCCATAATAGCAGAAGGTGTTCCAGAGTCAGACACTAAGCAGTTGATTGCCTATGCACGTGCTAACAATAAGGTGCTCTATAACACTGAACTTACTCATTCTTCATGATACATTCTTTCTCAGAACACGTTACTTATTGATTATCTCTGTTTACTCTGAGCTTTGCGAGTCAATCTTCTGTTACTGTCTTACTGATTGGTCTATACAGGTTATTATTGGACCAGCTACCGTTGGAGGTGTTCAAGCTGGTGCCTTTAAAATTGGTGACACTGCTGGAACAATTGACAATATCATCCAGTGCAAGTTGTACAGGCCTGGATCTGTTGGCTTTGTATCAAAATCTGTACGTTCTGGTTTGATATTTATTTCTTTTTCTGTTTGTAGTCTGCTTTGAGCTCACTACTATCTTCTTTTGTATCTTAATATGAGAATTGATGTCATTCTTTTTTTTTACAGGGTGGCATGTCTAATGAAATGTACAATACCATTGCCCGTGTGACTGATGGAATCTATGAAGGTGAGTTTCTATTTCATGTGCAGAATCTATTAATGAATGTTTTCTCATGCCTATCACTTCTGAATTCTGATGAGTTTTGAGATGATTTTTTGTTCTGGGATGGCCATAGGCATTGCTATTGGTGGGGATGTTTTCCCGGGCTCCACTTTATCTGACCATATTCTGCGGTTTAACAACATCCCACAGGTATATAAAACCTTGAGCAATTCTACACTTTGTGAAGGCGTCTGGCCCTCCCTCTCACAGCTTAAGCGTAACTCCAGAATCATATTTTCTTGTTTAAAAATATTGCAGATTAAGATGGTGGTTGTGCTAGGAGAGCTTGGAGGAAGAGATGAGTATTCTCTAGTTGAAGCCCTGAAACGCGGAAAAGTGACCAAACCAGTGGTTGCTTGGGTCAGTGGGACTTGTGCACGTCTCTTCAAGTCAGAAGTGCAATTTGGTCATGCAGTAAGTGCGACCAGAAACTGACTTAGTGAATTTTGCATCGTAATTTTCCTCTGCTTGCTATATAAATCAATCTTTATAATAATATAAATCAGGGGGCTAAAAGCGGTGGAGAGATGGAGTCTGCACAAGCGAAGAATCAAGCGCTAAAAGATGCTGGAGCTACTGTACCCACTTCATTTGAAGCTCTAGAATCTGCAATCAAGGAAACTTTTGACAAATTGGTCAGTCTCCAAGTAAATGTCTTCTTGGCTTCCATTTATTGGGTGATCTTATGTTGATTGGTTTCTGTCCCTCCTAGGTTGAAGAAGGAAACGTCTCTCCTATTAAGGAAGTCACTCCTCCACAAATCCCTGAAGATCTCAGCTCTGCAATTAAGAGTGGGAAAGTCCGGGCTCCTACTCACATTATCTCCACCATCTCGGATGATAGAGGTATTATACTTCTGAAGCTAAACCAGATTCTCATGCTCAAAGCAAGAACATTGTTGTAAACAAGATTTTCCTCGCATAAATTTTGCAGGCGAGGAACCATGCTATGCTGGTGTGCCAATGTCGTCCATCATTGAACAAGGTCTTGGCGTTGGAGATGTCATTTCTCTCCTATGGTTCAAACGTAGTCTTCCTCGTTACTGTACCAAATTCATTGAGGTTGCTCATCTTTTCATGTCCTGACAGAAATATTGAACAGTATTAGTTACTAGGATTGAAAATGCTTTCTGACACTTTCGAGCTATGATCAGATATGCATAATGCTGTGTGCTGACCACGGTCCATGCGTCTCTGGCGCTCACAACACTATCGTAACAGCAAGAGCAGGAAAAGACCTCGTCTCAAGTCTTGTGTCAGGTGAATGAACATCTCAATTCGCCAAGTCTCAGAGTGAAGTTTGCTATACAGTAATAATATATGCTTATAATAAGTGATAATCTTTCCAACAAACAGGTCTACTAACGATTGGTCCTAGATTTGGTGGTGCCATTGATGACGCAGCACGATACTTCAAGGACGCTTGTGACAGGGTAAAAATTATTTTCTCCTACATTGTAACTGCATCACGCATCTCTTGAAACTGTGTCCCTGGGATTGCTCACAAAAACGTTTTCCCTTTTTACAGAGTCTCACACCTTATGAATTTGTGGAAGGCATGAAGAAGAAGGGAATCCGTGTCCCTGGGATTGGTCACAGGTAAGAACAAATCAGTTCTATGCAGAAGAAGAAACAGAAGATCCTCTCATGGAATAATTGCTCTCACATTTCAATGGGTTTATTGTAGGATAAAGAGCAGAGACAACAGAGACAAAAGAGTGGAGCTGCTTCAGAAATTTGCACGGTCTAACTTCCCTGCAGTGAAGTACATGGAATACGCAGTCCAAGTAGAGACATACACACTCTCTAAAGCCAACAACCTTGTACTCAACGTCGATGGAGCCATAGGATCTCTCTTCTTGGACCTTCTCGCTGGAAATGGGATGTTTACCAAGCAAGAGATTGACGAGATTGTCCAGATTGGTTATCTCAACGGCCTTTTCGTCCTCGCTCGATCCATTGGTTTAATCGGGTAACTATCCTTTACACATTATTCTTGTTCTTAGAAGCAAACTTGATTTGATTTGGATTCTGTGAATATAAATTGTTGCAGGCACACATTTGATCAGAAGAGACTGAAACAGCCACTGTACCGACACCCGTGGGAAGATGTCTTGTACACCAAGTAATAATCAGACCGTTATTTACGTCACCTTGTCGTCATCATCATATTATTCTCTCTCCCTCAGTTAGGCTTTGTTCTCAAGATTATCTTTTGTGATTTCTCACACTTCTAATAATAAAAAGAAAGTTGTATGATGAAGTCACGAAGCTTTGTGAGACAGAAAAGCAAAGACTGAGATAAGTAACCAATTTAGATGATCACCAAGATCACAAAATCAGTAAATCAGAGATCAGGGGAAGCTTACGAAGATGAAAGAAGCCCTGATGAGTTTGAGAAAGGGGAGATGATGTTTGTCGTAAGAGAGGGAAAGAGAGAAGATGACAAAATATTTCTCTTGTTGTCTTTTCGTTCAACTGTTCGCACATAAGTACGTGACCTGAAGAGTGTTGAGCTGGACTTAAACCAACTGATCCAAAAATGTAAAACCGAAATAGCAAAATAGTAAATAAATAACCGGAACAAACCTGATGGATAACCGAACAAAGCGAATTCATGTCACAATACTCCATGTTTCAAACATCTTTGGCCGCAAAGATGAAACTGTGAGAACTTGGAGATGAAATCCTGATAGAACTCCCATGTAGCTTTCTCCGGGGGCTCGCCTTTCCATTGAATCAACACTTTGGTCACAGCCGCATTTCGACGCTTGATCATCTTTGTCTCCAGGACTTTCTCCGGTTCCTTAGTGTTATCAATATCGAGCCACAACTGAGGAAGAAGCGGATGTGTTGATGGTGGGTTGGGACACAATTTAAGCTGACTCACGTGGAAGATACTATGGATAGCGGCTTCTCGAGGTAACTCTAGTTGGTAAGCAACCGGGCCGACGCGATCTGTGACCTTGAAAGGACCATAAAACCTGGGTGGGAGCTTGTGTGGGAGTCGCCTGTTCTTGAGGGAGTGATGACGATAAGGTTGAAGTTTGAGGTAGACATAATTACCCAGCTGGAAAACACGATCAGATATGTGTGAATCAGCCGACTGTTTCATACGGTTATGTGCTCTCAGCAGATGGAACTTGAGCATGTTGATCACTTCTTCTCTTTTCTGCATTGTACGATCAAGCTCGACACTTTTAGTTTCGCCTGGCAGATATGGCATATGAAGAGGTGGTGGCTATCCGTAAACAATCTCAAACGGGGTAGATTGAATCGCTGTGTGGAAAGACGTATTATACCACCATTCTGCAAGTGGTAGCCAACGACTCCAAGTGTGAGGTGCTTCCGACGTCATACAACGCAAATACGTCTCAAGTATTTTGTTCGTCATCTTTGTTTGCCCAACGGTTTGCGGGTGATAAGCGGTAGAGTACTTAAGATCAACCCCTTGAACCCGGAACTGTTCCTTCCAAACTTCAGTAAGGAACGTAGGATCCCTATCACTCACAACATCCACAAGCATGCCATGTAACTTAAAGATATTGTCCAAAAACACTTGAGCTACCTCCACGACTGTGTAGGGATGAGAGAGGGCGAGGAAATGAGCATTCTTGTTAAGCCTATCAACCACCACGAGCACACAATGTTTCCTATTCGAAGGTGGTAACCCTTCAATAAAATCGAGACTGATAGATTCCCAATTTCCTACATGTATAAGAAGAGGTTGGAGCAAACCCGGTTTGGCGACAGACTCGAATTTGTTCTGTTGGCAAATCGCACAGTTCCGCACATAATTTTGCACCTCTAAACTCATCTTTGGCCAGAAAAATAGAGACTTGATGCGTTTCAGAGTTGCATCGCGTCCTGAGTGTCCCCCTAGTGCAGAATCATGTAGCCATTTGAATATATGGATTTTCACAGCAATATTGTCCCCAACTACCAATTTCCCTTTTCTCTGTAACTCGCCGTCTACGAAAGTAAAATACGGGTGCGAACATGCGTTGGCTTGAAGATCTGATATTATCTTCTTGAGCTGTAAATCTTTGTGCCAGAGAGCTTGTAAGTCCTTGTAAAAAATCTGATGAGCTTGCGATAAAGTGAGACGCAAGAGTTGAGAACTGGTCAAGCGAGAGAGAGCATCAGTTGCGACATTCTCTTTCCCCCGTTTATATTAAATTTCTAAAGTATATCCCATTAGTTTCGATATCCACATATACTGGAAGGGTGTAGAGACTTGTTGATCAACCAGAAATTTGAGACTTTTCTGGTCAGTCCTGATGACAAATGGAGTGTGAGCCAAATATGCATTCCAAGACTGAACCGCATGTACCACGGCCATAAGTTACTTTTCGTAAACTGAAAGTGATTGGTGTCAAGGTCCCAAAGCTCAGCTAATGTAGCATATCGGGTGATGCTCTTGCATTAAAACCACTCATATCCCAATATTCAAAGCATCCGTCTCTACGACGAATTGCTTAGGGAAGCATGGTAAGGTCAGTATTGCTTAACGAATTGCTTAGGGAAGCATGGAAGTGGACTTCTTTTCCCATACGAATCCATCTTTCCTCAACAACGATGTGAGAGGTTTCGCAATCACACTATACCCGTGTACAAAACGCCGATAATAGTTGGCGAGACCTAGGAAGTTGCGGAGCTGCTTCTGAGTTGTGGGGTAGGCCAGCCCCTTATGGCTTCCACCTTTTTGGGATCCGTACCGATATGAAATGCCCCAGGTACTCAATAACCGTTGCTCCAAAAGTATATTTGGACTCCTTGAGATAAAGTTGCTGGTGTTCGAGAATTCGAAATACTTCCTGCAAGTGATTCATGTGATCTTCCCAGCACGAATTGCATCGCCACACCCTGAAAAACGTGATTCATCAGACTTTGAAAGGTGCTCGGAGCATTGGTGATCCCGAAGGGCATTACAAGGTATTCGTAGTGCCCCAAGTTAGTCTTGAAGGCTGTCTTATACACGTCCTCTGGAGTCATTCGTAGTTGATGGAACCCAGCACGGAGATCCAATTTACAAAAATATTGAGCGCCCCCAAGCTCATCGAGCAAATCCTCAAGCAACAAAATGGGGTACTTATCCTTCACGGTCTGTCTATTCAACCCATTGTAATCCACACATAACCTCCAAGAGCCATCCTTCTTTTTAACCAGAACCACCGCGGAGGCGTATGGGCTTGTACTGCATTGTATAATGCCATGTTCCATCATCTCTTTCACGGTTTTATCGATCACGTCCTTTTGCAACGTAGAGTATCAGTAAGGTTGTAGAATGACGGGATTGGATCCGTGTTCAAGTGGGATTCTATGGCCGAAGCCTTCCCTAAAAGGTGGAAGTTCTATAGGTATCTCATATACTACTGCGTATTTTTTTTACAGAATTTGCAAATTAGGTCCCCCTTCCTTTCATCTCTGCTAACAGCTATGTGTGAATATAGTGAGGCTGATTCCAAACCTAGGTTCTCGTCGGACACCTCCCTCATCTGAAGCAACGCTATCTGGGGTCCATGTAACATAAGTTTATTCAAGATGGCCCCTTTGATGGTTTTATACCCTGTTTTGGTTACTCCCCTAAGCACATGCTTCCGCTTATCCAGATTGAATTCCATCCTTAGGTTTCGAAAATCCCAGAGAATAGGACCTAGAGTTGAGAGCCACCGAACACCAAGCACCAGATCACATCAATCCAACAGTAAAGCCCTTATATAAGTTGTGAAATCATAACCCTGCATCTTCCAACTGAAAACTACACTCTTATACTTGCAGGTCATCGTACTACCGTTCGCAGCTGAGACGAGCATTGGTTTGTCTTTCTCTAGTCTGCATCCAATAACCTTGGCGACACTCTCATCCAGGAAGCTATGCGTGCTGCCCGTATCTATCAGTATGTGTAGTTTTTTATTCGTAGGTTCACACGATCCGACCAACGTCATGTAATTGAAAGTGGTGTATCCATTTAATGCATTGACTGAGATTGTAGGTGTTCCAGACACAGTCTCCTCCGTACCCTCACCCATCTGAGCTTCAGGTAGCTCAATCTCTTCCTCATTTGAGTTATCCTTACCATCATACTCCATAAAGAACACTTGAGCTCTTTTATGTTTCAAGTGATGCCTTAGTGTGTATTGCTCATCATAGAACATACATAAGCATTTCCTGCTAAGAAAATTTCTTAGGGTGCTTATCATGTTGCTTTGGGATGAAGTTGGGTTTTGCTGACTTGTAGGATTTTGGAGTCACGAGCAGATGAGGTGTCTGCTTAGACCCTGGGTGTAATTCCTAGAATATGGAATGAAGGGAGCTCTCTGCGCTTTCACAGGGGTGTGTGGAAGCGAAGATTCTTGTAACTTAGCGATCCTAGCAGCGCCAACGATCGTTCAGACTTCAAACTGCCTGGTGTGGAGGGCTAAGTGTGGGTTCATATTTGTCAAAAATATGCTCAGAGCGTGTGAAGGAAGGAGCAATAGTCTTGTCATAACATTCTCGAACCTCTCCAGGTAGATTTCCACCGAATCTTCTGCATGTTTCGTATTAATCAGTTCAGAGAGGGGATCATCAAATAGTTCACCGAAACGAGAGGACACAACAACGATATTCTCAGACCAAGATGGGAACATCTCAGATTTGTTTGTTATATAGTTGTGATGCCATTGTAAAGCCTTCCCCTCCATATGAATTGAAGCTAGTCAAACTTTGAGTTCAAGGGGTGTGGAATCGAGCATGAAGAATTGTTCGCATATGTAAATCTATTCTCTCAGCAAGCTTCCATCAAACCCCGGGAACCCTATCTTCGATAGTCGGGTCACCATTCCGTTGGGTAGTAGCGGATCCTTACCCCGATCTCGTTCAGAGTTATTCCTCTCCGACGAACCTTGACCCGATCTAAGTGAGCTATTTGGGTATGGAGGTTTAGGGTCCGATTTATTAAAAAAATCAGAGTGTTGTTGTGATGAATCCTTCAAAAGCTCTAATTTTTTGGACGGTTGTGTAATGACCTGAGTTATCAGCTCCTCGAGTTTGTTTAGTTTGGCTTCGATCGAATCATTGCGTTCGGCTTGAGCAGAGCACATCTCTTCAAACTGCTTATTCAGCTCAAGCACCGATTGTTGACGGGTTTCAATGGCCATATTTCCACAGGTGGAGGTAAAACGCTCTGATACCAATGAGACAGAAAAGCAAAGACTGAGATAAGTAACTAATTTAGATGATCACCGAGATCACAAAATCAGTAAATCATAGATCAAAGGAAGCTTACAAAGACGAAAGAAGCCCCGATGAGCTTGAGAAAGGGAAGATGATGTTTGTCGTGAGAGAGAGAAAGATAGAAGATGACAAAATATTTCTGTTGTTGTCTTTTCGTTCAACGGTTCACACATAAGTACGTGACCTGAAGAGTGTTGTGCTGGATTTAAACCCATTGATCAAAAAATGTAAAACCGAAATAGCAAAGTAGATAAATAACCCGAACAAATCGGATGGATAACCGAACAAACCGAATTCTTGTCACACTTTGTTCTTCCAAGCTAAGACTTTTAATGTATAGATTTCCTTAGAAAGAAACGAATAACACATCGACATCGGTAATAGCTAAATACGTAATGAAAACGGTGCCACATTGTCATGTTAGCATTTATAACACATGAATATATCAGCATATGACTTCTTTGCCGATATCTCGGCCGACCTGCCCTTTGTTGCAGAGTTATGGCAGCGAGTTCAAATTTATTTTCTTACCAATCCATAGCGAATCTTCCAAACTCATAAATGGATCCATGCAATTTTCTGGACCCTAATTTGAATGACACACCAAAACACTTTCCCATAATCTTGTGATAAGTTTTTTTTGTCCCAAAAGCCTATATTTTTCTATGTTTTTTTGTTGGATTAAGGCTCATATCTTGTAAGTAAATTGGGAGTTGGTTATAGCACTCGATGTTCGATTTCTCCTTGTTACGAGTGAAAGAAAGAAAAATTTAAAAACTAGCCTTTGAGTTATTGATAAGACCTGGTAGATCTAATTGTGTGCGATAATAAAAAGTAGCAGTTGTTCGAGTAAAACGAAGCCATAGTAAATTTAAGTAGCCATACCAAATGAAGCCTATAATAAATTTATATGAACTTGGTTTTTGTGTGATGTGTGCATAACCAATTTATAACACTGGTGCCAACTTTATCTTGACGTACAGAATTCCAGGATATGTTTGCATTTCTGTTATTATTTTGACTGCTTTCTCGCGTCGCACGAGATTGAATCAGATATTTCTCCATAGTTAATTCAAATCATTTTCCCACTGTTCAATAGCTTCCAATTCAACTCGCTTACCTTTAGATTTATATCGGAATACTAGGTTTCGTGTTCTGGTAATTGATTGCGTTTTTTTTGGAGCGCTATGGTGGATTCATCTCCGAAGGATCTACTGAAGAAGATTATAGAGTTAGAGAAAAGTCAGGAGCATCTAAAGCAGGAGATGTCTAGGCTCAAGATCTCGACGGAGCTTAGACAGTCATCGCATTCTGTGTCACTGAGGAGTTACGTCGGCGAGGGAACTCCTTCGGCGTTGCGTATCCAGAGATCGATGAATTTGATAGCTGGAGGTAGTGGCGAACAAATGTCGACCCCGAAGTTTACTGATAAATAATATCTTAATATTTTGCAGTCGATGGCACAATCTGTTCATGCCTTCGATCTAAATATGCGAATAATATTTTGGTGCGTAATCTGATTTGTGATATTACAGTTGATGGCTATATTGTTTAGCATCTCTATTGCTGGAGGATTATTTGGAAAAGTGTAGTGAAATGCTATGATTCTGGATTTTGCTTTCCTAATTTGTATCTTAGTATTTTTTATTATCTGGTATATTTTTAGATTCTAATTCGATGACATGATTGTTCCAGGAATGCTATGGCGGAAAAGCTTTATGGATACTCTGCTGCAGAAGCAGTTGGGCACAACATTATTAATGTTATGGTAGACGATCGGGATGCTGATTTTGCTATGAATATTGCTCAACTTTGCTCTAAAGGAGAGAGCTGGACTGATAAGTTTCCTGTGAAGAGCAAAACAGGGAAGAAATTTTCAGCTGTCACTACGTGGTCCCCCTTCTATGCTGATGATGGTTCTCTTATTGGGATCATATCTGTCACAAGTGACATGGCTCCATATCTGAAGCATAGGATCTCTTTGGCTAAATCAAAGGCGCAAGAAGGTGAAACGAGTTCTATCCCTTTAAGGAATACTTTTGCCTCTAAAGTTGGTTTGGACGCCAAAGGAGCTGCTGTATCGAAACATGGTTTTGTCTCTGATCAACATATACAAGTTCCTTTCAATTGTAAATTGCACGAACTCACCTTTCTCTTGCTGTTGTATTATTTGACTAGTTTAAAAAGTGCAGGCCTTTAAGTTTAGCAACAAGGTCAGGTCGAAAATGCGAGCAGGTGATACTAATGCCACTTTCTTTGAGGGTGGCAATGATAGTCATCATTCTGATCATGGTGTCGTCGGTGCTAATATCTCTGACCACAGGATCGACGCAGGCTCAAGTGGTGCTACTTCACCACGAGGGAATTTTATCAAGTCTCCTTTTGGTATATTCACATATGACGATCAGAAGTTCCCTTCAAAATCCTTTAAAGATTCCAGTGATGAGACTGATGAGAAACCTGCACTCCATAAGGATCCCTCCTCAAAAGCTGAAGAATGGATGTTAAAGCATGATTTGTCATGGCCATGGAAAGGGAATAACCGGGAAGGTTCGAAACAAAGGCCTACTCATTCTGTATGGCGTTTGGTACAGATTGATCAAGAGAACGTTAAGTCTCACCAGATTAACTCCTCTGCTGGTGTTAGGTCTGAGAGCCAAGCCTCTAAAAGTATTAAGCATACCGATAATGAGGCTTCTAGTTTGTGGTCTTCTTCTGTAAACGAGAACATCATTACAGGTTCTGGAAGTACCAGCAGCAGTGTTAACAAGGTTGATCTAGAAAGTATTTGCTTAGAATATGAAATTTTATGGGATGATTTGACAATCGGAGAAAAAATTGGACAAGGTAGTTTATTCTCATATAACAGATTACCTCGTTTGCCAGATACATCCATTCTTCATAACATCATTCATTTAGCTAATTTTATGTGATATTCTGTCTCTGTTCTGCTAAGTTACACCAGTAATATTCCATTTTACAGGTTCATGTGGAACTGTATATCACAGACTCTGGTTTGGATCTGTAGGGTTTTGGATTCTAGTGATATCGTAGAATATGTATCTGTTAAGTTAAACAAGCATCTATAAGAAAAGAGGATGTTGCAAGTTCAAAGATGTGTCGTGCTAAGAACTTCTATCTTACCACAAGATGTAGCTGTAAAAGTGTTCTCTAAACAAGAATATTCAGAAAAGCTCATACAATCTTTCAGGCAAGAGGTATTATTTATATTCCATTCTCCTTACTGATTACTTTGTGTGTAGTATTGGCAATAGAGAGTTAACAGTTTTGTGGTTTATAGTAGAAGTAGTGTAGAACCAATATCTAAACTTTCTAAATCATTTATACTTGTCCTGTTTTACTTTGAAGGTATGGTTGATGAAAAGACTTAGACATCCTAATGTTCTGCTCTTTATGGGAGCTCTGACTTCACCTGAGAGGTTCTGTATAGTGTCAGAGTTTATTCCACGATTTGATTTCATTTCTTTACTTTCTTTGTGTTTTTGGCCTTTAAGCCAGCTCCTTATCATTTGAACTACAATATGCAGTGGAAGTCTCTTCAGTCTACTGCAGAGAAGAAAGTCAAAACTGGATTGCAGACGGTGTATCCATATGGCCTTGGACATTGTGAGTATTAGTTATACTATCCGTAATTGTTGACAATTGCACGTAGGCACGTATGAGGGTGCTCCATGTATTAGTTCTTGTAGTTGTCTTGTGATCCTTCTTTTCCAGTATTAAACTCATTCATCGTATATCTCATACAGCATATTACATGATTGTGCACACAAGCTCGTGGTATGAATTATCTTCACCGGTGTAGTCCACCCATCATCCATCGTGATCTGAAGTCGTCATATCTGCTGGTAGACAAGAACTTGAACGTTAAAGTAACGTGGTTATCTTGAAGTATGCTTGGTTAACCTCCAATTGAAATGAACAATAACTTTCCATCTTCAAACTCGCTTTCTAAACCGATAATGAAAATTTGGATAAAAGTTATAAATGATCTCCAAACGGGAACAAGAAACATCCTCAACTTACAGTGACATCTCTTACAGGTAGCTGACTTTGGTCTTTCTCGTATTAAGCACGAACATATCTAACCACCAAGTCTGGGAAGGGAACGGTACTTAACCTAGACTCTAACTGATTCAAATGCTTTTTTTCTTTTTCAATTTCTAACAATGATCTTGAGTGGTTTTTCACTTTGTATATATGCAGCCTCAATGGATGGCACCAGAGGTTCTTCGGAATGAGTCTGCTGATGAGAAGTATATTCTCGTGTTCTTTTTTGTTAAGTTCCCTTAATTAGTTGTTTTTATAGCCTCAATATCTAATTAGCTCTTCTATTTGCTTGATACAGATCTGACATTTACAGCTTTGGTGTAATACTATGGAAGCTTGCCACAGAGAAGATTCCATGGGAAAATCTCAACTCGATGCAGGTATCAGTATTGAAAAATGAATAGAAAGTGTCTCCAATTGATAATTTTCCATAGAGATTGCAAAACCTATGTATGAAGGAATTTTTTGACAAAAGATTTAGTTTCAAAGTAAACCTATAAAGAAATATCTACTTATGATCTGGAGGTTAAGAATAATTATACTTGATGTAATATGCAAAGGATATAAGTGAAAGGTGGCATTATGTATTCTAGCCATATTTACAACAATATTCTGCTTGTCAGAGTTATTTTCGGTCTCACTCCACTTCCTCTTGTATATACACATACACAGATCAAGCTTGACGAGATGCTTTGAAATATGGTGCATGTAATCGGAATGTTGAGTCTTTATTGGTTGTTTGTCCTATTCTTTAGGTAGTTTGTTGCTTTGTTTCAGTCAAATGTGGTCATCATGTTTAGATCACGTTTGCCATTTCTTAGGAGTAGTTGTTTCACGATCTATTTCTTGTAAGGCTATTTAAGCCATTTTTTTTCTCTTAATGAAGTAAGTCAGTTTCCAGTTTTGTTCTTTGCAGTCAACAATCTGGTATCAGAGCTAGCTTCAAAATTGAGAGAAGATAAACGAGAGAAAGAAAGAGAACGAGTGCAGAAGGAAACAATGGTTATTCTGCACCTGCAATTCCTAAATTTGATGGGGATTATGATCATTGGAACATGGTCATGGAAAATCTTCTTCAATCCAAGGAGTATTGGACGGTTGTAGAATATGGGTACACACAACCAGGTGTTGAAGTAGAGATGACAGCAACACAAAAGAAGACGTTAGAAGAGATGAAATTCAAGGACCTGAAGGCAAAGAATTACTTGTTTCATCCATAGACAGGACGGTTCTGAAGACGATTACGCAAAAAGAGACATCCAAGCAACTATGGGACTCGATGAAAATGAAGTGTCAAGGGAACGCTCGGGTACAGAGGGCACAACTCAATCGTCTTCAGAGAGATTTTGAGACCTTGGCAATGAAACAAGGTGAATCTGTTGGTAATTACTTCGGTCGAGTCATGGTGATCGCAAATGATATGAGAAACTTTGGAGAGAATATGCCGGATGTCAAGATCGTTGAGAAGATCTTGAGAAATCTCACTGATAAATGGAACTACATAGTTTATTCCATTGAAGAATTAAACGATGTTGATGACCTCTCTGTTGATGCTCTACAAAGCTCGCTACTTGTACATGAGCAGAAATTCAAGAAGGATGGAGGAGAAGAGCAAGCGCTTGCTGTATCGACAGACGATTATCATGGAGGAAGAGGAAGAGGAAGAGTAAGATCTGGTGCTTCTAGAGGCAGAGGCAGAGGCCGTCGTACATTCAACAAAACAACGGTTGAATGCTACAACTGCCATAAGCTCGGTCATTTTCAATATGAGTGTCAAGCAAACTACGTAGAATTTGAAGAAGTAGAAGATATGTTACTCATGGCGTACATTGAGTATTTACCACATGAAGAAGAAGAAGCAGAGACTTCTCTCATGGCGCACATTGAGGAATCACAAAAGCAACAAGGGAATGATGTGTGGTTTCTTGACTCAGGTTGCAGCAACCATATGTGTGGTGAATTATCTCTGTTCAGCGAGATAAAAGAAGGAATCAAGAGAACTGTTAGATTGGGTAATCATACGCAAATGAATGTAGTGGGAAAAAGGAGTGTACGTTTGTTGATTGAAGGAGCTAGTCACCTTGTACAAGATGTCCTTTATGTACCAGAGTTGAAGAATAATCTCCTCAGCATTGGACAACTTAAAGAAAAAGGGTTAGAAATATTGATAAAGTCCAATGAATGCAGAATTTACCATCCGTCAAAGGGCCTCATCATTCAAAGCAAAATGACAGCCAATAGAATGTTTGTACTTCTCTCGCACAAACATTTGAAAGAATCGAGCAACCTGGCGGTAATGTGTCTTCAAGCAGACGCTCAAGACAAATCAATGCTTTGGCATCGGAGGTATGGGCATCTCGGTTACATGGGTCTAAGAACATTAAAGAACAAAGAGATGGTAGAGGGATTGCCAAATTTCTCTGAGACTGAAATTGTCTGCACATACTGCTTGAAGGGAAAGCAGCACGGAGAGATCATTCTGAAGAAAGCCACATGGTGAACCTCTGAGAAAATGGAGCTAATTCATGCTGACATTTGTGGTCCAATTTCTCCGATATCCAATGGTGGAAAGAGGTATCTAATCTGCTTTATTGATGATTTTAGTAGAAAGGTGTGGGTGTATTTCTTGGTCTATAAAGCAAATGCATTTGCCACTTTCAAGCAATTCAAAAATGGTGTAGAAAAAGAATCTGATCTACCCATTAAGTGCTTAAGGACATATCGTGGCGGAGAATTCACTTCAAGTGAATTCAATGAATTATGCAAAGATAAGGGGATCAAGAGGCAATTGACAACAGCTTACACACCGCAACAAAACGGTGTTGCTGAGAGGAAAAACAGAACGGTAATGAATATGGTAAGAAGCATATTGGTGGAGAAAAATGTTCCAAAAGTTTTTTGGCCAGAAGCTGTCAATTGGGCATTTTACATTCTGAATTGGTGTCCAACAAACTTCGTAAAAGACGTTACACAAGAGGAAGCATGGCGCGGAATTAAACCATCGGTAGGACACCTAAGAGTATTTAGATGCATAGCTCATGCACACATTCCGGACGCGCAAAGAACAAAACTTGAAGACAAGAGCCGCAGGTGTGTATTGTTTGGGTTAAGTACAAAATCAAAAGGATACAAACTCTTTGATCATGTAAACAAGAAGATGACTGTAAGCAGGGATGTCATCTTTGAGGAGGATAAGAAGTGGGATTGGGATGCGAGCTATGAGGATTTAATCAAGACTGATTTAGAATGGGGAAGTGATGAAGAACAAAGTGATGGTGAAGCAACTCGAGAAAACATGGAAGAGGAATCAGAAAATGGAGATAATGGGGGTGGAGAGAATCGTATCACTTCTCTAGTTGTAGCTGCTACACGAACCGATGTTCCTCAAAATTCAAGAACAATGGGAGGTCGAACGACAATAGCACCAACATGGTTAAGTGATTATGTCACCGGATCTCAAGACGAAGATGAAGAAGAAGAGTTGATTCAGTTTGCGTTGTTTGTCGATGGGTTGGTTAAAATTGCTTTTTTTGCTGGAGCTGATCCGGTTAACTTCGAGGAAGCTGCTCGGAGTGAGAATTGGAAACGAGCTATGGATTCAGAGATAAGCTTAATTGAGAAGAATGATACTTGAGTATTAACTGAATTACCACAAGGAGCTAAGAGCATAGGAGTCAAATGGGTCTATAAAACTAAGCTCAATCAACATGGAGAAGTTGAAAAATACAAAGCCATGCTCGTAGCGAAAGGTTATGCCCAAGAGCATGGGATCCATTATGAAGAAGTGTATGCTCTTGTTGCTCAAATGGATACAGTCAGGATGATCCTAGCTCTAGCAGCTCAGAGAAGTTGGACAATTTATCAGTTAGACGTGAAGTCGGCTTTTCTGCAAGGGGAGTTAACGGAAGAGGTTTTCGTTGAGCAACAAGGGGATATGAACTCCGGAATGCAGAAAGCAAAGTATACAAGCTTCACAAAGCCTTATATGGACTCAAACAGGCACCAAGGGCCTGGTTTAGCAGAATAGACTCATATTTTCGAGAGATGGGCTTCGAGAAGGATGCGAGTGAGCAAACCCTATTCACCAAAATCAATAAACAAGGTAAATCTCTCATCATTAGCTTATATGTCGATAATTTGATTTACACTGGGAATGATGAAGCAATGATAAGAGAATTCAAGGAATCAATGATGAAAGAGTTTGATATGTCGCATTTGGGAGAAATGAGGTATTTCCTCGGCCTCGAAGTGATGCAGGTTGACGGAGGAATTTTAATTAGTCAGAAGAAGTATGTGAAAGAGGTGCTAAAAAGGTTTGGAATGGAAGAAAGTAACTCTGTTTTGAATCCAATCATTCTTGGGTTCAAAATACACAAAGATGATGATGGTGTGAAGGTGGATGAAACACGTTATAAACAATTAGTTGGAAGTTTTATGTACTTAACTGCGACAAGGCCGAATGTAATGTATGTTATCAGTCTCATCAGTAGGTACATGTCGAAACCTACTGAGCTCCATCTTACAGCAGCCAAGAGAATTCTTAGATACCTACAAGGAACGATTGGATATGGGGTTTTCTATAAGAAGAGAGGAAACACATAGCTTATTGGTTTCATTGATAGCGATTATGCAGGGTGCGTGGAGGACAGAAAAAGTACGTCGGGTTATGCGTTCATATTAAGTGATGTTGCAGTAGCTTGGTCTTCGCGAAAGCAACCGATTGTCACATTGAGCACAACAGAAGCAAAATTTTTGGCGGCTGCAGCGTGTACATGTCAATTGATATGGATGAAAAGAATACTACAGAGAATTGGCTATGATGGGAGTCCAAGTCCTATCATATTTTGTGATAACAGCTCAGCCATTAAGTTATCTAAGAACCTGGTGATGCACGGTAAGAGCAAGCATATTGATGTTCGCTTTCATTTCATAAGGGATTTGGTGAATGAAGGAGCGGTGCAGTTGAAGTTTTGTGGCACACAAGATCAAATAGCTGATATATTTACCAAGTCACTCAAGCTGGAGAAGTTTCAAGAGTTCAAGAAGAAGCTAGGAGTATGTGATGAATCGATTATAAGCTAGTACACTGTCTAGTTTAGGAGAGGGAATGTTGTCTTTATTGGTTGTTTGTCCTATTCTTTAGGTAGTTTGTTGCTTTGTTACAGTCAAATGTGGTCATCAGGTTTAGATCGCGTTTGCCTTTTCTTAGGAGTAGTTGTTTCACGATCTATTTCTTGTAAGGCTATTTAAGCCATTTCTTTTCTCTTATTGAAGTAAGTCAGTTTCCAGTTTTGTTCTTTGCAGTCAACAGATCGGAGTTGTGGGGTTCATGAACCAGAGGCTAGAAATTCCAAAGGACATCGATCCTAGTTGGAGTTCATTGATGGAGAGCTGTTGGCATACGTAAATTGGTATAAGATTATAATTATTACGGCTCTCTTTGATTTGGATGTTCGAGATGCAGAAACTGACATCAGTTTGTGTTTTATATATTGGTTTGTCCCACACTGCAGTGATACAAAACTGAGACCCACATTCCAAGAGCTGACTGAGAAACTACGAGCCATGCAAAGAAAGTTCCAAGCGACTCGTGCTGCGTCGTTACCCGGCCGACAAGCCCCTCGTCCTCAAGGGAAACTAAATTAAACCCAAAAAAATGACTATTTTCCTTATGCACACAGATAATTAGCCTTTTCAAGGAAAAAAAAACAGAAAAGAGAATTGGCCTGTTATGAGCAGCAACAATGGGTGTGTGCATGTCAATGTCTTCCATCATTGAACAAGGTTATGGCGTTGGTAGTCTAATCTTTCCATTTCCCGACAAAAATATTGTCTTGTCATTATAATAAGTTTTTGTAGTAATTTACAACGTACATTTGTTTGTATAAGATAGCGATTACAATATCTAAGGTAAAGCGGTGGAGCGGTGAGATAATACGATTATTATTCAATAACAATCTTCGGATGAATACGTTTATATAACTACAATGTACGTAACTGTGGGACTAGAAGGTACATAGTACTGTTGGACTAGAAGGTAATAGGTCATACATACAGACAAAAAACGAAAGTGTACGATACGATACAATATATATTCTTAAGTACGGTGGTTTCTGTCGTCAGTCTCATAAAATTCCATATTTCAATGAGAGAGATAAATTTTGTATCTTTGGTATGTAGGGAGCAAGAGAAATTTTGGGTTGCTTGTAACTCCACTATTAAAATGATATTATTTTTAATAAACTTATGAGTGATGGTTTCTTAAATAAGAGTTTTAATTGATGGGTTCTTGCCACGTGTCAATTTTCTATTGGAAAATATATTTTTTTAATTTAAAATTTAAACGAAAAATAAATTAAAATAAAAAATAATAGTATTTTAATTTTAGGAAACTTAACATGAGCATCTCCTTGTTGGAGATGCTCTTAGTATTGAAAAAAAGAAAAAAAAAGTATGAGAGAAGAGGAAAGAGGTTCTTAAATCTTTAAAAAAATAGACTTTTTTCTAAATTTTTAGAGACCCAAAACACACATGTAAGAATCTGATTGAACCAATTTTTAAAAGAAAATAAAATTTAAATAAAAAACTAAAATTTTGTTAAAATATTAATATTTTCATCATTGAAGTATTTGTTTGATTTCATATTCATCATTTATCGTTGTTAAAAAAAAAAAAATTAATATTTTCATTTCAAAAGTTCAAATAAAAAGACCATGGATTGGAGATGGTCTAACAGAGTTGACTCCCAAACTCCGACAGAAAAGACTTGACGAATAGAAAAGGAGGTCAACAAGCTCCGGCATGACTTCCTTAATCCGAAAGAAGGTCAAAAGGGCGACTTCCCCAATAAGAGAGGAAGTCAATAAGAACACATCACATACCGCAACGGCCACCGATACCTCTTCCTCAGAGAGAGAGACACGGAAGATTCATTTGAATCCTCCTCAGACAATGAACACAGAGACAGTGTACAAGAAGTCTTTTTTCTTCAGCACAAGAGGACTCATCTTCAGAGACTGATGATGACCCACCAGATTCTACTCCTCTGATTCAACTTGTTTCTAAGAAGAATAGACAGTACGGAAGAGCGCAATTGCGGAACGAAACTCATACTAAACGATAGAGTTTTTAAATGCGCCAACAAATACTTAAATACTTCAAGCTTGAGGATGACTCCTTCTAATTCGTTCGTCTCGTGACAATCATAAATGGTCGATTCGTCCGATTAAATTTTTATCAACGCGTCTTTTTTTTTTTTCTGGGCTTGCATTGATAAAAATGTTTGTATTTGAACACTATAACTCCAATTCTCGTTTATATTACATTTTACCAGAAAAAAATATATCTTGATTTATTTCGAGCATGGTGTTCAACTTCTTCTTTACCGACCGATTTAACTCGCACAATCCCCGATTCAACTCGTTTAGCTTCAGATTTGATTAGAGGGGTGAATATTCAGTGTTTCGAGCGAAATGGAGAGTCCACCCGTGCAGGACCTGATCAAGAAGTTCTAGCGTTAGAACGAAGTCAGGAGTGCCTTAGGCAGGAGTTGTCTAGGCTCAAGGCCTCGACGGAGCTTAGGCAGCCATCGCATTCTGTGTCGCCGAGGAGAAACATCCACGAGGGAGCTTCTTCGTCGTTACGGAGGGAGAGACTTATCCAGGGTTCGATGAATTTTAGAGCTGGAGTTCGTGGCGAAAAACCATCGGCCGGGAAGTTCACTGATAAACAGTATTTAAATATTTTGCAGTCGATGTCACAATCTGTTCACGCCTTAGATTTTAATATGCGAATTATCTTTTGCTGAGTAGTCTATCTATCTCTATGGCTTCCTGTATTGTTGATGTCAGAAGTTTTGGAGAATTTTTTAGAACTGTACAGTCGAATACTTTAATTGGGGATTTGATTCTGCCTGTGTAGCCCATGTTTGTCAATAACGCATTGATGTGAATTCATTGATAGACGGTTTGTGTTATAGTTACGCATTGCTCTCTGGTTCCAATGTAATGACATGATTGTTTTAGGAATGCTATGTCAGAGAAGCTTTATGGGTACTCTGCTGCTGAAGTAGTTGGGCAGAACCCAGTTAATGTCATAGTAGACGAACGTAATGCTGCTTCTGCGATGAACGTTCCTCGTCGTTGTTCAATGGAGAGACCTGGTGTGGCGAGTTTCCTGTCAAGAGTGAATCAGGGGAGATATTTTCAGCTGTCACTACGTGTTGCCCCTTCTATGATGATAACGGCTCTGTTATTGGGATCATCTCTGTCACAAGTGATACGGCCCCATATCTGAAGCATAGACTAAATCAAAGGCGTAAGTAGTTGAAACAAGTTCTATCCCTGCAAACAAAAATTTTGCCTCTAAATTTGGTTTGGATGCCAAAGGCGCTGTTGTATCGAAACTTGGTCTTGTTTCTGATTAGCCTATACAAGTTGCTATAGCATCAAGGATGTCAGATTTGGTCAGTTCAATAGCTGGTTGCATTAATTCACCTTTTATCTTGCTGATCTAACTAGTGTTACAACTACAGGCCTTCAAGGTGAGCAACAAGGTCAGGTCGAAAATGGGAGCTGGTGATACTAGTGCCACATTCTATGAGGTTGGCAGTGGTGATAGTCATCATTCGGGTCATGATGTCTTTGGTGCTAGTCTCTCTAACCACAGGGACTCTAGTCTCTCTAACCACAGGGACGATGCAGTACTACGTGGTGCCAGTAAATTAAGAGGGATTTTATCCATTATCCTTTTGGTGTAATTACATGTAACGATGAGACTTCAAAACCCTTCAAAGATTCCAATGAGAGAGATAGAAAGCCTGCAGTCCATAAGGCTCTCTTCCCAAAAGTTGAAGAATGGATGGTGGAGATAGGTTTGTCATTGCCATGGAAAGGGAATGAACAAGAAGGTTCAAAACGAAGGCCTACACATTCTGTATGGCCTTGGGTGCAGAATGAACAAGAGAACGTTAAGTCTCACCAGATTAACTCCTCTGCTGGTGTTAAGTCTAAGAGCCATGCGTATAAAAGTATTAAGCATGCCGATAATGAGGCTTCTAGTTTGTGGTCTTCCTCTACAGACGAGAACAGCTCAAGCAGTGCAAGTATGTAGCTTCTATGATAAAAAGATGTTGGAAGTTAAAAGTTCTGTCTTATTAAGAGCTTCTATGATACCACAAGATGTAGCTGTAAAAGTGTTTTACAAACAAGAATATCCAAAAGAGGTCATACAATCTTTAGGCAATCTCTAATTCATTTATACTGCTCCTGTTTTACTTTGAAGGTATGGTTGATGAAAAGACTTGCACATCCTAACGTTCTGCTCTTTATGGGAGCTGTGACTTCACCTCAGCGGCTCTGTATAGTGTCCGAATTCGTTCCATTGTTAGATTTCATCTCTTTAATTTTATGTGTGTGTCTAAGCCTTCAAGCCAGCTCCTAATTATTTATTTGCAGTGGAAGTCTCTTCAGTTTGCTGCAGATAGGTACGTCAAAACTGGATTGGAGGTGGCGTATCCATATGGCCTTGGACATTGTGAGTATTAGTAATACTTTCTTCAGACATCTAATTTTCCATTTCCGTGATCGTTAACAATTGCTCGTAGACAAGTATGAGGTGCTCCATGTATTAGTTGTAGTTGTCTTGTGATCCTTCTTTTTCACTCAATTTGACTCGGTCCGTAGATCTCGTACAGCATATTTCATGATTCTTCACATGGGCTCGCGGTATGAATTATCTTCACCGTTGTAGTCCACCCATCATCCATCGTGATCTGAAGTCGTCAAATCTGCTGGTAGACAGGAACTTGAACGTTAAGGTAACGTGTTGAATAATAACTTCTCATCTTCCAACTGATTATATAGCTCAACTTACAGTGACTTCTCTACAGGTAGCTGACTTTGGTCTTTCACGTATTAAACACGAAACATATCTAACCACCAAGTCTGGGAAGGGAACGGTACTTTATCTAGACTCTTATTGATTCAAATAGTTTTTTTGAGTTAAGTGCTCACAATGATCTTGATTGGCACCAGAAGTTCTTCGAAATGAGTCTGCTGATGAGAAGTATATTCTCGTGATCTGTTTTGTTAAGTTCCTTCGATTAGTTGTTTTTATAGCCTCAGTATCTAATTAACTCTTCTATTTGCTTGATACAGGTCTGACATATACAGCTTTGGAGTAATACTATGGGAGCTTGCCACAGAGAAGATCCCATGGGAGCATCTCAACTCGATGCAGGTATCATTATTGAGCGATAGGTTATATAATCATAATTGCTGTAATATGTAAAGCATACAAGTGAAAGGTGCTGTTATATATACACTAGCCATACTTACAGTAATATTATGCAGCATCTCTGCGAATTTTAATGTCCTATATTGAAACACACATAATTCTTACCATGCTTACCATTACTTGTAAGGGTTCTCTTTGATTTTGATGTTCTACATGTTTCAGAGCTAACACTGACATCAATTTGTGTTTATATTTTGGTTTGTCCCACACTGCAGCGATACAAAGCTGAGACCCACATTCCAAGAACTGATGGAGAAACTGAGAGACCTACAGAGGAAGAATACATTACAGTTCCGAGCTACTCGTGCTGCGTTACCCGACAACCCTCTCATCAAGGACAACTAAACCAAACAAAAAAATGACCCTTGAGAGGAGAATTACTCAGTTTTCTTCTGTTTGAGTCTCACACCGTATGAATTTGTGGAAACTATGAAGAAGGGAATCCTTTCCCCTGGGATTGGTCACAGGAAAGAACAAATCAGTTCTTAGCAGCAGGAGAAACTAAAGACCCTCTCATGGAGTTTTTGCTCTTCATTTCAATGGGATATTGTAGGATAAAGAGCAGGGACAAAGGAGTGAAGCTGCTTCAGAAACTTGCATGGTCTAATTTCCCTGCAGTGTAAGTACATGGAATACGCAGTCCAAATAGAGACATACAACCTCGTACTCAACGTCGATGGAGCCATTGGACCTCTCTCGGATCTTCTCTTTGGAAGTGGGATGTTGCAAGCAGAGATTCGATCCGCATAGACTGGAACATCAATATGGTAAGATGTGTTGTACGTCAAGTAGTCATATCATTGTTTCACTTTGCTTCTTGTCACCATCTCAATCTTCCATTCCCTCCATTAAAAGAGGCCTTTTTTGTTTCTGTTTTTTTTTGTGTTTCCGTCGTTGTGATTTCCCCTAACTTTCAGGTAATTGCAGTCTAGTCCCAACTTTTTGGTATTTTACAACGCCTTCGTTAACTTTCTAACACTGTGAAATCATTTTACTTTGGAAAGTGACATCTAAAGTAAAAGATCGAATTATAAAATAGTGTTAGGATTGGTCAAATGACTCATATCCAAATATTAAACATAAACTATGCCACCTTGGCAAGATAGCATTTACTAACGTGGAAGATATCAGCAAAAAGATATTGACAAAAAAGATAATTTTGTTTTTAATTTAAAAAGGTGAGTTAGTTGCCGATATTTTGGCCGACAAACATCGATCACGACTGCAATATTGGAGTTCAAGCGGTGAGGCGGCGATAAATTTTAGTTTTTTTTTATAATATAACTCGATAATTTGATTAAGAAAGACACCAGAAACACTCCGAACTAGTCCGGTATAACGATTTTTGGACAATGAAATCTGATTAATCTTGTAACTCGGAGAAGCTATGTAATATCTTGATACTTTGCTTTTAACCAAAAAGAAAAATCTCTAATGTTTCGGATGAATATAATTTTGTTTCCAGAAACATTTAAATCCAGGATAACTTTCTTAAATTCTAGTATAATTTTGTTTCTTTTTGGTTATAACTACTAAATTTTATCTTTTCTCTTACATGATTCAAGAACAAAATTCCAATTGGTTCATCATGCGACGGAATTAACTAGTTTTTATTTTTGATTGTAGACTTGCAAGCAATCTATTAAGAAATCTAACTTACACGTACTTAACACGTACAGTAGATGGCTCAATAGTAGTTTGGAGTATGCACCAATAATATACAATAAGGTTTGCATAAATTTACGAAACCAGAACAAACAAGTGTCTCCTAAAAAAAGGGTAGTGAAATGAACCTAAAATAAAAACAAAAAACGTGAAAGCAAAAAGTTTCCATTATTGTTGACTGCTTCAGAAGGGAAACGTCTCTCGCGTCAAAAAAATTCTTTAAATTCCATTTTTCTTTTTCTCTTTTTTTGAGAGAGAGAAAACTTTGTTCTTCGGTTAGGGAGCGAGAGATAGTCAAATCTGTCATCTCTCTCCATAGTCAAATTAATCTGTCATGTAAGCAGCTTCTTCAAGGTCCGATTCAACTCGAACGATCCCCGATTCAACTCGCTTGGCTTCAGATTTGAGCGGAAAGTTAGTTATTGTGATTTCGTGTTCTGTGGTAGGGTTTCCGTTTTTATTTCAAGCGCAATGGAGACTCCACCTGCTGAGGAGCTTCTGAAGAAGATACTAGAGCTAGAAGAAAGTCAGGCGCATTTGAAGCAGGAGATGTCGAAGCTTAAGGTATCAACGGAGCAAAGGCAGCGATCGCATTCCGTGTCGCCGCATCGGCCGGCGAGAAGAAATATCGGCGAGGGAGCTTCGGCTTGGAGAAAGAGCGGTGCGGCCTCGTTCCGTCACGCTTCGACGTTGCGGAAGGAGAGCCATATCCAGAATTCGATGAAATTGAGAGCTGGAGTTGGTAGTGGGGGACCATCGGATCGAAAATTCACGGATAAACACTACTTAAATATTTTGCAGTCGATGGCACAAGCTGTTCATGCCTTCGATCTAAATATGCGAATATTTTTTTGGTGAGTAGTTCAATCTTTTGAATGTAGTGTATGGTAAGGATTATTTGGAAATGTATAGTCAGTTGCTATTAATATGGATTTGATTTCTGTAATTCCGGAACCGGCTTTGTTAATTAGGGTGTAAGATGTGATTTCATGGATTTACATTATAGTTTTGCATTGTCCACTTGTAGTATCTTCTATAATGTGTTATGTCATCAGATTCCAATTCGATGACATGACTGTTCCAGGAATGCTATGGCGGAAAAACTTTACGGGTACTCTGCTGCTGAAGCACTTGGGCAGAACCCAATTAATGTTATTGCAGATGATCGGAATGCTGCATTTGCAATGAACATTGCTCGACGTTGTGTCCAAGGGGAAAGCTGGACCGGCGAGTTTCCTGTCAAGAGTAAATCAGGGGAGAGATTTTCAGCTGTCACTACGTGTTCCCCTTTCTATGATGATGACGGTGCTCTCATGGGGATCATTTGTATGACAAGTAATATAGCCTCCTATATTAACCCGAGAATCACTTTGGCTAAATTAAAGGCACAAGAAGGTGAAACGAGCTCTATCCCCGTAAGGAATACATTTGCCTCCAAACTTGGATTGGACGCCAAAGAAGCTGTTATATCGAAACTTGGCCTTGACTCTGATCAGCCGTTACAAGTTGCTATAGCATCAAAGATATCAGACTTGGTTAGTAGAACTATAGATTACATACTCTCACTTTTAATCTTGCTATTGCATAATTTCAGTAGTGTTAAATTTCTAGGCATCCAAAGTGAGCAACAAGGTTAGGTCGAAAATGCAAGCAAGTGATACTAGTGGTACATTCTCTGAGGGTGGCAGTGGTGATAGCCATCAATCGGATCATGGTGTCTTTGATGCTTCTCTCTCCGATCACAGGGATGATGCAGCGTCAAGTGGTGCCAGCACACCAAGAGGAGATTTTATCCAATCTCCTTTTGGTGTATTCACATGTACCGATAGGAAGTTCCCTTCAAAACCCTTTAAAGATTCCACTGATGAGAGCGATGGAAAGCCTGCAATCCATAAAGTTCTCACCTCAAAAGCTGAAGAATGGATGGTAAAGAAAGGTTTGTCATGGCCGTGGAAAGGGAATGAGCAAGAAGGTTTAAAAGGAAGACCTACTCGTTCTGTATGGCCTTGGGTTCAGAACGAACAAGCAAAAGAAAAGGCTCACAAGATTAATGCCTCTTCTGGTGTTCAGTCTGAAAGCCATGTCTGCGAAAGTAATAAGGCTATCAATAATGAGGCTTCAAGTTTGTGGTCGTCCTCTATAAATGCAAACAGCACAAGCAGCGCTAGTAGCTGTGGAAGTACCAGAAGCAGTGTAATGAACAAGGTTGACACTGATAGCGAAAGCTTGGAATATGAAATTTTATGGGATGATTTGACAATTGGAGAACAAATTGGACAAGGTGATTTTGTCTCTTTTTCGGATTCTCATTTGCCAGACATCCATTCTTGTACCAATCGTATCAGTCTACGTGACATTCTTTCTCTCTCTTCTGCTAACATGCAGTTATTTTCCATTTCACAGGTTCATGTGGAACTGTTTATCACGGTCTCTGGTTTGGATCTGTACGTTTTTTGGCTTCTGGTGATATTGTAGAATATGCATTTGTTGATTTATACACGCACCATTAGAAAAAAGAAAGGAAGCTGCAAGTTCAAATATATGTCTTATTGAGAGCTGCTATTTCACCGCAGGATGTGGCTGTAAAAGTGTTCTCCAAACAGGAATATTCAGAAGAGGTCATACAATCTTTTAAACAAGAGGTATTATTTTAAATCCCTTCTGACTAATGATATCTCTGAATCTAGTTTGTCAAATTACATTTTTATTGGTTTTTTAGTCGAACCAACATCTAACTTTTGTCTATCATATCTTAGTAGTGAGATTGCTTTGCCATCCACAACAATTTTCAGTACTAAAGGATATTCATTTACAAACTGCATTTCATTGAACAGTGAATAATTTCTGAAAATAGCTAATTTCAAAATCTAAATTACATATTTGGGCCTTGCTTTATTGTGAAGGTACTGTTGATGAAAAGACTTAGACATCCTAACGTCTTGCTGTTTATGGGAGCTGTGACTTCACCTCTGCGCCTTTGTATAGTGTCGGAGTTCCTTCCGCGGTTTGATCTCCTCTCTTTTGTTTATAATTTTCACTTTACATTTTTTAATTTTCAAACCGTAGCTCTTATCCATTCCCCTACTCGTTTGAATTACTATTTGCAGTGGAAGTCTCTTTCGTCTACTACAGAGGGGCGCGTCAAAACTGGATTGGAGGCGGCGTATCCATATGGCCTTGGATATTGTGAGTACGAGTTGCACGTTTACTGGACATGTGATTTTTCCATTTCTATGATGATTGATGATTGCACGTAGACAGTTTTTGAAGTATGAGCTTTTGTTTGATTGCTTCTTTGTATTTGTCTTGCGATCCTTTTTTTTTCCCCTCTATTTGACTCGGTAACCATGCATCTTACCATGCATGTTACATGATTGTTCACACAGGCTCGTGGTATGAATTATCTTCACCATTGTAGTCCACCCATCATCCATCGTGATCTGAAGTCATCAAATCTGCTGGTAGACAGGAACTGGACCGTTAAGGTAAGATATTCGTCTTGAGATACATTTGGTTTCCTGTAATTTAGATTGATAACTATTTGCCATCTTAATAATGGTTATATATATTTCTAAAACGAAAATTAAGCCTCAAATAAAATAGATTGTTATATGTGAAAGAACTTAAAAAGTGAGACTCAGATCTCCAAAATGGGACTTTTAACATAATCAACTTACCTGACATGTCTAACAGGTAGCTGACTTTGGTCTTTCGCGTATCAAGCATGAAACGTACCTAACTAGCAAATCTGGGAAGGGAACGGTACTCAATTTACACTCTTATTGATTCAGATCCTCTTTTATAGTCCACCGCTCACAATGATCTTGGTTGGCTGTTTACTTGTTATGCAGCCCCAATGGATGGCACCAGAAGTTCTTCGAAATGAGTCTGCTGATGAGAAGTATATACTCGGACATATTGTGTGGTTAGATCCTTGATTAACTGTAATTATTAGCCTTCATTGCTGACTAAGGTCTTTTTTATTTATACAGGTCTGATATTTACAGCTTTGGAGTAGTACTTTGGGAGCTTGCCACCGAGAAGATCCCATGGGAAACTCTCAACTCTATGCAGGTATCCTTTTTAATAGATTGAGCGAGAATTAGAAAGTGTAACAAGATGGATTTTTTTCCTAGAGATCTGAACTTTGGAAAATTTTACTTGTAAACTATATTATCTTTTCTGTCAATTACACTAAGAAAACTTAAAAACTTTTTATATGTCAAGATTATTTCCAGGCTAAATCTGTGAAAATCTCCATTTAATTGTAGTATTTAGGAAAGTAGGTGCCATAAAACCATTGTACTTGCGGTAATATGTGAAATGTGTTGTTGCATATGAATTGACAACGTCTTGACGAATTTGATATCTTGTTTTCATTGCACGACTCATTCTGCTTGCGAAAAACTTGTATTTCAAGTCTCACTGCCTTTTCTCTTGTATATACACTTACACGAATCAAGTTTGAAGAGATGCTTAATTGAAATATGGTGCAGGTGATAGGTGCTGTGGGGTTCATGAACCAGAGGCTGGAAATTCCAAAGGACATTGATCCTAGTTGGAGTTCATTAATGGAGAGCTGTTGGCACACGTAAACTGATATATTGAATACCACATAATCCTTGATATAATAAGATTACAACCTTTAATTGATTTGTGTTTCTATATTTGTCTGTCCCACACTGCAGCGACACAAAGCTGAGACCCACATTCCAAGAACTGATGGAGAAACTAAGAGACATGCAAAGAAAGTATACATTACAGATGCAAGGGACTCGTGCTGCATTAGCTGACAACTCTCTTCTCAAGGACAAGTAAATAAAACAAAAGCTGAGCCTCTTAATATGCATTTTTGCTCCTCAACGCCCTGCTTCAAGACTGGAAAGACAAATATGAGAAGAGAGATAGATAGAGAACTGGTGTGTTTTTGAGCAGTAACAGTGAATTGGTGTAATTACAACGTGGAGGAGACTGATAAGCAGAGACAGCCACTGGAGTTCTGAGACTTGTCTAAAAGCAGAAAGTGATTGTGTAATGTTTTTGGGTCATTACTCAAATTACCAAAAGAAACGTGTGGCTCAGGTTAGTTACTGTAATTGGAGTAATTGGCCGTTTTCTGCTCTGTATCTGGTGGAAAACTGAAAGTGACGTGATAGGGATTTGATGTGGAGCTGATTGCAAAATACCACGTGCTTTGAATATTAAGTAGTTGGGTAGGTGGGCAAGAGAGTACACTTGCATATACAGATATATATACTTGTGTTATGCATTCTAAAATTGTATCTGATCAAGCGTGGTAGAACCATTTTATGGTTTTACTCTGTACAGAGAATTGAGTGAACATTGCCACATCATTGGTGGATTTAAAAAAAAAAAGATTTCTGAAGCAGCTATTTATTGATTCTTTCGATTTAGTTTTTCATGGCCAAAACAATTCAAACTTAATAGGAGAAATATTGTCAAATTAACCCTAGTTTAGTACAGTTCCAGGACCGAGCAAACAAGGAACAGTGAAACTTTGTTGACCAAAACCATAAAGATTAAATAAACTTTCAGATACAAACATCAAAACACCACCCGAGATTTGATTGTATCTATTCTCAGGGCTTCTTTCAGAGAGATTGATTCAGCAATAGAGAGTTTTAACTCGGTTATATATTTGTTTACTCCCTCTCAAACTCTCAATAAGCAAAACAATCTTATCCATCACAGAGGATATCGTGAAAGCAATTCCCTTGTCGCTGCAACCGAATCGCCTTTGTGTTCCCTTAGAGTTCTCTCAACCACATTCTTCTCCAACTGCTCGTTTACAATGGTGAGTAACTTCAAAACTGTACTTTTTGCACTCGGGCAAAATAATAGTGTTTCATGCAAAGAAGAAACTTGTCGTAGAGAAAAAGAAGCTAACCTCGAGTTCATTTGCAATAATCTCAACATCCGCAGTATTGATCTTCACAGACGCCAGTTCTTTCTCCCTGCACAAAGTTACAACGTTTTGTCAATCACACACGACACAGATGATACTAATCCGTAAAACACATTGAATCGTATGATACGATTAACTGCTAATTGTTTTCTTATATCAAGCTCACAGAAATTTCTCTAGTAAAAGCTATTACAGCATAACTGATATCTGGCGTCGACACTCGCTTTGAGTGATGTCAAATATCTTAACCGTAATTAAGTTAATTCTGCATTTGGACTAGTGACAAACGGGCTTCACTAATGTTCTAGCTTCCTTAATAACAGTTTCGACTCTCCTTATCAAGAATTTCGTAACAGGAGAAAGGTAAGACTTTTTACCTCAATCTCTTAGCATTTAGATCAGCCTCCCTCGAAGCAGCAATCGACGCCATAGCCTGAAACACGTCATTGACCTTTTCAATTTACAAACTTAGCTCAAAATTTCAATTTTCCTAATTTCTTCGAAAAGAGCCACAAACCGATTGAACACGAGACGAATCGAGCTGGCGATCCTCGACACGGTCTGTAAGCTTGTCGAAAGCTTTGCTTTGTTGCTGAAGATCCTTTGAATCAAGCGGTATCTCCGCTCCAGCTTCCTCTGTTCCCGCCATTGGTTCTAACTCTTCTTTTCTTTTCTGAGTTTCGGTGAATCCAATCTCCAGCAACAGAACAAAGATTTTGAGCTTCTAAAGTATTTCAAGCTTCAACGTTAGAAACCCTAACCGGCTAAAGCTATCAGGTAATCAGCAGAAATGATCCAATTTCACTACTAAACCGTTTATTTCAATTCAACCCATAATTTAGTTAAAACCGAATCTAAACCAAACTGAAACAATTCTGATCCGGTTTAGTAGAGTCTTACAGAGGACAATCTAATCGGGCCTTAAGCCCATAGAAAAAGTACTAGATATGTCTTTTTAAGTTCACTCGCTATTTCACCGTAACGAAAACTCATAAGCTCCAAATTTTGAAAAACGCTGAAGAGGGAGATGAAAGAAAATCAAATTCCCAGGAAAAACTTCGCGCGCTGCTCTGATCCTGGGATAAAGAGACCCAAGGATCCTGAGATGAAGAACCGGAAGGTAACTTGATTGTCTCAATCCTTAATTTCGCCGTTTTTTTGTCTTCCTTCACCCTAATACTGAGAATCTAATCACAATTTTCTTCTCTGGACTGAAGGTTTCCGAGAAGAGACAGAATGCGAACTTTTCCGACGTATCTCTTGAAAGCACGAAGGATATAATGGATTCTACTCAGATCACTCAGGTTTCCGGCATGATTTCTGACTCCGAGGCCGAGGTAAGCTTCGCTTCTCAGTTCTCTCCACGTTTTAATTAGGTTTCGTTTCTATCGAACATTTCTTATCTGTTGCTTCGAAAATGTTTATATCCGTTTCCTTAGATGTTTGTTTTCGAAAACTGAATCGATTTGGTTTGTGCTTGATAGCGAGTAGGAAAAATTGAACATGAATCGTAGCTGTTCTGTGTGTTGGATACCGGTTGATGTCTTGAATTATGCTGTTCAACTCAGAGTGTAGTTATACAAGGATCGAGCCAAGACGTATCTTCAAATCCAGAGATTTTTCTTCCAACTGACGAATCTCGAGTTGAGGCTCACGTTGACGCTTCTTCTACTGATCGGATCCAGTCGATTTCGGACTTGCCTGATTTTGTGCAGTCCTTACGCGCAGAGATCAATGAGCTAAAGAAGTTGATCCATCCAGTTGACACTTTTGAAGAAAGTAACTGGATCGATGGAGTCATTACTGTGAAATTCCGCATTATGCTCTTGAGTTTCATCCTTTGGGCAATCTTAGCTGCGTTTCTGGTCTTCTTCAGCTCAGGAGATGAAATTGCTTACTATGGACCACTTCCAACATGATTCTGCAAGGTAACTCACTTTAGATTTATTTCCTTAAATTACACTGAGTGTGATTTCCTTTTCATAACATGATAGCAATTATAACATCAGTTGCATAGAATTGGGGATTAGGTACTGATCTTCCTGCAATAACGCATCTATCCTGCTTGTTGTTTCGAGTTGCATCTCTGCATATTAAGTCCTCAACTTTGTTATTAGTATCAGTAGTGAGTTGTGTCTACCAAAGAAGTGAACAGTTCCAAAAAAAATTTGTTTTATCGAATGCACGGATCTACTAAAAACCACACTCTAGCAAAAGTAGTACAGATACCTCAGTGAACTCTTGAGCGGTAGATATGCCAACTACTTCTCTCTCTGTCAGTTTTGTTGAATGTGATTGAAAGGTAAAAAAATTAGCATATGTTAGGCCCAAACCAAGTAGTCTCTAGATCCACTGGTAGGTTGAGAGTGAGTTTGCAAGTAGGCCTCATCAGCTGCTACTTAGTCTCATTCCTAACCAATTAATAAGCCCCAACACTTTATTGGGACAACTGATATGACACTTGATCTTCTCATCTACGGTGACTTGTGTTATTATCCAAATGCAAAGTCTTCTCTGCTTCACATGTCCAATACATTGGCTTCTGTAGCATTTAACTTGCTAGGTTCTACTATACTTTGTTGTGTTGCATTCTTAGCTCTGTTTGATACAATGTGATGCAAGCCCACCTTCTTTCTCTTACCATGCTTGTTTTCATGTGTTTCTCATATTGATAGGTTTTAGATCTTACCATTCTTATCTAAGCCGTTCCTTATTACATTTGTAAATCAATCCAAACAAAATTTATGGAAAGTCCAGCCTGTGAAGCTTTTTGGGTAATTAGATGATGTTTATATTTTATAAATCTTAGTATAAACTCATTGAAGTAGTAGTAGTAGGTTAGGTTCATTGTCAATTATGGATAATGATACAAAGATTAGGATTTGGAATCCAGTCCTGTATTTAGAAACTGAATGACAGAATAATCCAGACTGGTGTTTGGCTTTCTATTGGAGATTATTGAAGTAGGCCACTAAACACCAGAAAAATTTAAACAACTCATATATGCCATGTGTTAGAAAAACAGCTCTTGTTAGTTTTACTTTTTAAGTAAAGTTTTTGTGTGATTAAAGCAAAGTCCGTGTTACAAACTTGCATAAGTGGTCACCAATTATTGGACTTACATTTATATAAAAAAACAATCTTCAGTCTAGAGATTTTTATGATTATATCCAAATTAATTTTTATGCAGTCAATAGAAGAACCTTGTAGGTCTTACTGGTCACAGATTTCAAATTTATGCTCCTTTTCTTTTTAAAATCATAGGGTTTGGGTCCATGGAGAAATTTGAATCTATAGGAGAAAATGAATCATGTGTATAAAGTTTGGCTAGATTCTTCTAAAGTATAAGTTGAGAAAATCAACGTATTCTAAAATAAAAAATAGATTCGTAAATTCGAAATAGATAAGCTATAATATTGTAAGTGGCCTATAAGTGGATAAGCTAGATATAGAATATGTTGTTTCTTTTTCATACAAATTTATCATGTGCAATCATTGTAACTTATAAGGTACAGAGAATATGCCACAATATTTACAAAATAATTAACCCTTTAGTCAAATGAATGTTCACCATCTACTCTGTCTATTCTACGCATAATACATCTTGTTATACATCAATATATTAAGTTCATTTAACTTATACACGTTTTAAATTAATGAACAATATATTCATACATGTTGATAAATATATACACAAAACTTTTTATAAAAAAACATAAAGTGAGGCAGTACCCTACAACGCACATGCATTTCATTTGGTATTTTACTTTAGGTATAAAGTAGTATTTAAATAGTTATGTTACAAAAAAAATCATTGCACTGAATAAATCCAAAGTTTATGAGTTTTTGGGTCCTTTCTTTTTGACTTGTCAGTCCATTAAACAACCACAACAAAGTCATAAATATTTTAATCCAATAGTAAAATGACACGTCATCAGCGTCCTATTTGAATCAACCTTCCTCCTCCCCTTCCACTAAAGAATCGGCCTTTATGATGTATCTTCATTTTCTGTCCTAAAACTTCATCTTTTTTTGTAGAGATTCTCGTAAAAACACATTTATGTATAGATAAGCTCATTTAATTCAAATGATTGAATCAAACTTTATGTATTTACTACTATCCATTATCTCTTTTAATAGTAGTAAAGAGGATAAGTTTTAAATCTTTGCAACTTTATACTAATCAACGTGGAGAAAAACTTTTAAGTATATACATAAACATTGCTGCAAGTCACAATGATATCGTGTTTCATAATTCCATAAGCATAGAAATTAGAAGCTAGAGCTAGTTAATCATCATAACTCATCATTTTCATTAGCCTTGTGCTGGACATAAAACTAATCTTTCTTGTATGACTAAAAAAATCAATATAATAAACAAAATATAATCAAATATACAAAACGACTCCGTTTGGTGACTACCACATCTCGCGGTGGCCTCTCTTCCTTTCTTCTTTATATATACGTAGGCATCTTCCTCTTCCATAGTCTCTCTCATTTTCTGAATTTCATAATTTTCTTCTACTCAGCTTTAGAAAAAAAGACTTAGATTCTTTAGTTTTTGAAAACGAAGAGAAGTCTGTAGGGATCAAACAACCTCGCTTGGTGCTTATGGCGTCTCTGACGAATTTAAATCCAAGCTCAACAAATCTCCTTCGAAGGAAGAAAAGATTCTCTAAATCCTCCACCGAATCGTCTCGGAGAATCTCACCTTCCGTCTCCGGTGAGAGTCACACCCGATGGAGATCGGAGAAGCAACAACGGATGTACTCAGCTAAGTTGGTCCAGGCGTTGCAACAAGTCCGCCTCAACTCTTCCGCCGCAACATCATCATCTCCAACGGCTCAGAGACGCGGTAAAGCCGTACGTGAAGCCGCCGATCGAGCTCTCGCCGTTTCCGCTCGCGGAAGAACGTTATGGAGTAGAGCGATCTTAGCTAATCGGATTAAACTGAAATTTCGAAAACAGAAACGGCCGAGAACAACGACGGCGATCCCGGCGATGACCACGGTGGTGAGTAGCAGTAACAGTAACAGATCGAGGAAACAAAGAGTGTCGGTGTTGAGATTGAATAAGAAGAGTATACCGTCTGTTAACCGGAAAGTTCGTGTCCTCGGCCGGTTAGTACCCGGTTGTGGGAAACAATCCGTACCGGTGATTCTAGAAGAAGCAACTGATTACATTCAAGCTCTGGAGATGCAAGTAAAAGCCATGAACTCTCTTGTTGAGCTTCTCTCAAGCTACAGTTCAGCTCCTCCGCCGATTTGACGAGGTTAAAATTGTCATTAAGACCATATTCCTCCATTTCTATTCTCCGGTCATCTCTTTTCTTGTGTTACATATCATCACAAAAGTTTCATCTATAATTATAACCTATAAACATATATATCATATACTTGTGTGTATAAGATTTGGTTCGAGTATAATCTGTAAGTACTCTTTCCTTACTAATGATTCTTCTTCGTTATAACTGGAGTAAAATTTGAACTCAAGAGTTAACAAAAGCCCACATTTACGATTCTCAGATTTATCATATGATTATTAAAGGGTTTACCATTATGATTCAAATCATTATGGATTACTATTTAGTGTAAATTGAGAAATGTGTGTTTAACCTCTTTAATTGATGATGTGCTTAAAGATGGCTTGTAGTACTGTATAAAGAATGGTTGATGTAATCATGTTATGAAGCATAGATTAGAGAATGGAATGATGGAATAGAAGTGTGACTCAATCATTCAGTTGCTTTATTGTCCCTTCTTCCTTTGTATCCCATATTTGGCACTTTTAGGTTGTTTCTCTTCTTCTTAAGAAAAATGAAAATCCTTTAAATTAGGATGAGTTTGAGTGGAGATTAATGACTAAACCACAACGAGAGCGAAAGGAGAAAGACAAAAAAAATACTGAAAAGTATTGAAAGTGGGCTTTAAAGTATGAGGAAGCACATGGGAGTGGCCATGCTTTGTCTTCTTCTTTCTTCTTTAAACCTTTTTAATTTCTTAATTACTTTCACAACAACTTTTTTTTATGTTTTGTCCACACTTTGAATTCTTTTATTTCTGAACTATTAATGGCATACTCTTTGAAGTAGCTATAGGCACTCCGGATTAAAATTTACGATTTTATTACCATTTAAAATTTGTTATTTCTCAGTTCGGATTCTGTTGGGATTTAAATAATACTCAGCAGGTTGAGGTAATATCCAAACATTTTCAAAATAAAAAAATAATTTAAAACCATAAAAAAAATACACAAAAAATCTCAAAAAACACAAAAATACTTGAAAAATATTTAAATATTTGCAAACTATTAGTTAAAAATAAAAAATTAGCTATCTAAAATATATTAAAATACTTTACATATACTCAAATACCTAAAAGTACCTTAAAATATTTAAATATCTAAAAATATTTATATTTATTCATGCATTCAGGTAACCGCGTATTCATTCGGGTATTAGTTTAGGTATTACCCGTACCCACAGATACAAACAGACACAATGGGGTAATTATTTGGTTTCAAGAACTACCCGATACAGAATTTTTGGATCAGTTTCGATTAACATTTCAGATTTAGGGTTTTATGTCCATGTCTAATTTGAAGCATGCCTTGATATGTCTTGATCAAAACCAGAAGTAAATTTTGTAGCTTTTGTGAATCCTTTGGACGCAGAGAGCTTTTGCTACACATCCAAATCTCTTGCTCTTCTCAATCCAATGTGTGCTCCTAGTTGGATCCTTGGTAGGGAGGAATGTTTTATGATATGTTAACGACTGGTCCCAGACGTAAAAGATTAGACTCTAGTCTTAGTCTTTGCCGACAATTATAATAAGTAGGCTGCGATTAACAAGCTTTTAATTTAAGTGAACAAGAAGCCATGCATGTCAAAATCTCTTTCACTTTTTCTCCATGAATTATGATGTGATGAGTAATGTTTAGGGTTTCAAAGTGAGTAATATTGTATACATATTCATAGCGACAAGAGTAACCTAAATTTATCTGAATGCGTTGGCAAACAAATCTGCCAATATACGTGACTTTAATTACTATTTTAATATGTATACGCTGATTCATCCATGTTACTACAGTATTACACTTTAACCATACCGGTAAAGATTATAAATCTGTTTCATATATTAATGGTTTTATAAATGCATCATCAACAGATATTCCATGAATCATTGTGTTTTTCTTTCTGCCATGAATTATAGAATTTGTTGTGTCATTTTTATATTTAGCAGATTTTTAAACGTGTTCCAGTCCGGAAGATCCAAAGTTTTGGATAAGTAAAATATTCACAGATATTCATTTGCAAGATACTCGATAAATAGAAGCGATTCTTCAGGAAGAGATCAGATCTAATGATTAATATTTTTGAAAAATAAATATAAATAAATGAGATCGGTGAATCGATTGATAAAAATACACGAGGGAAGACGTTTCGTGAAAACTGTGAACAGAGGTTGAGTGAAAGAAGTGATCGAGAGAGAGAAAGAGCTAAAAGAGAATTACGGAAATGGCGAAACAGGAAGAAGTATCAGTCCCGATCTTCTCGTCCCTTGAGCCTGTATACGGCGAAGGATCTCAACTCCAAGGAGCTTCACGACGATTTTATGTTCTTAAGGCTAATTTCAACCAAGTCTTCGGTTCTACTCCCGAACTCTTCGCTCGCTCTCCTGGTAAAATTTCGGTTCTTACGTTATGATTATCATTGGAAATCGATGGGTTCTCGTCTTTTGAATTTCGCAAAATCGACGCTGAATCAAAAAAATTTGATGACAAATAACGAAAGTTGTTGACTTTGACTAAAATAGTTTCTATTTGTTTTATTGATGCCTTCTGTTTTAATTTGGTTGAACGAAATCAATTGATGTTATATTGGAAATTGTTGGATATGATTGTGAACTAGAATATGAAGTTTGGTGATTTTGTGTAGGAAGAGTGAATCTGATTGGGGAGCACATTGACTATGAGGGATACTCTGTGTTGCCAATGGCTATTCGTCAGGACACGATTATAGCAATTCGGAAACGGGAGGATCAAAAGCAACTTCGGATCGCAAATGTTAATGATAAGTACACTATGTGTACATATCCAGCTGATCCTGACCAGGTTACTATCTTTTTTGCATTACAGCTGCAATATCACTTGTCAAATTTGACTAAGCGCTGTTAAACAAATCTATATGGTGCTCTTAGGTTGTCATTATTGTGTTTTGAAGCAAAGATTCGGAGAGCTTTTGGAGTGCTAGAATACTACTGGCTTATCATATATGTTAAATTTTGCAGGAAATTGATTTGCAGAACCATAAGTGGGGTCATTACTTCATATGCGCGTAAGGAGTTGTGTTATCCATCTGAAACTGAGAGATATCAACCTATATTTAGATGCCTTATGATTTTGATTCTTACAGGTACAAGGGATTTCATGAGTATGCAAAGTCAAAAGGGGTGAATCTTGGTTCACCCGTTGGGCTTGATGTGATTGTTGATGGAATTGTTCCTACAGGTATAGTTCCCAATGAATGAATACGAAAGTTTTATCATTTTACATCTAATCTTTAACTGGGCCTTGATTTAGGTTCTGGGTTGTCAAGTTCTGCTGCATTTGTTTGCTCAGCCACAGTTGCTATCATGGCTGTCTTTGGACAGAACTTTGAAAAGGTATTATTACTTAATAGTGCTATATGGAAGAATTCTCCACTGCCCAAGTTCTCACTGCCTTCTTCTCTTGCAGAAAGAACTTGCTCAGCTTACTTGTGAGTGTGAACGACACATTGGAACACAATCTGGTGGGATGGACCAGGTCAGATGTTTTCTCGAACATGCCATGATTGATATACCTTCATCCATAGTATCTGTTTTCTGATTGATCAATTTTATTAAATTGAACAGGCCATCTCTGTTATGGCTAAAACTGGATTTGCTGAGCTTATTGACTTCAACCCTGTCCGTGCAACTGATGTGAAACTCCCTGATGGAGGGAGTTTTGTAATTGCACATTCGCTGGCAGAGTCTCAGAAGGCAGTCACTGCTGCTACGAATTACAATAATAGGGTTGTTGAATGTCGACTTGCTTCGGTTAGTCATAGCATAACTTTTCTGCTGCAGTTTTTTTTTCTTTTTGTTGGGTAATTGCCCATGATTCTCTCTACCGTGTGGCTAGATCATACTTGGCTCAAAGCTTGGAATGGAACCAAAAGAAGCAATTTCAAAAGTTAAGACTCTTTCTGATGTGGAGGGATTATGTGTATCATTCGCTGGTGATCGTGGCTCATCTGATCCTGTTCTTGCTGTTAAGGTACTCATCATTTATTATATGCTAAAACAGACTGCTTGATGTTTAACTTATCTTTATATCCACCTATTCAATCAGTCTTTTAATTCTCAAAGAATTGGGTTTTATGCGTCATTGTATGTGATGCAGGAATATCTGAAAGAAGAACCATATACTGCTGAGGAGATTGAGAAAATCCTTGGGAACAAATTACCATCAATCTTGAACAATGACCCAACATCTTTGGCTGTACTTAATGCTGCCACGCATTTCAAATTGCATCAGGTAAATATCAATACACGAACCTGTGGAATATTGTTTTCTTTCGTTTTTTCCTAAAGTCTTAACAATGAAACTCTGCTTATGATCGTTAATAGAGAGCTGCACATGTTTATTCCGAAGCCAGAAGAGTTCACGGTTTCAAGGACACCGTCTATTCAAACTTAAGGTGAGACTGTTTTCCGCCATAAACCTACATAAGAAATATAATGTAGAAGGTTGAAGAACCTTAAAATTTTTGAAACATTTTGTGCAGTGACGAAGAGAAGTTGAAGAAACTCGGTGATCTCATGAACGAAAGCCATTACAGTTGCAGTGTCCAATACGAATGCAGGTGCATAAATTGAAAATCAAGTGTTAGTGTGACTGTTGGAAGGATCAGTTTTAATCATGATGAAATCTTGCAGTTGCCCGGAGCTGGAAGAACTGGTTAAAGTTTGCAGGGAGAATGGAGCACTTGGAGCAAGACTGACAGGAGCTGGATGGGGAGGTTGTGCTGTGGCTTTGGTAAAGGAAGCTGGCGTATCTCAATTCATAGCCGCGGTCAAGGTAATTGAGTGACTCCTTATGGTTTTAAGACAATAGTTGTCATTGCTGTTTTGAGAGGGTCGTAATGTAAAAGAAATGGAATTGTGTTGGTGCTTTCAGGAGAGATACTACAAGAAGAGAGTAGAGAAAGGAGTGGTAAAAGAAGAAGATATGGAGCTTTACCTTTTTGCCTCCAAGCCTTCAAGTGGTGCTGCCATCTTTAACCTTTAAACATTTCTCTTCCTCCTTTTTTTTCTCTTTCAAATGTTTTTTTAATTTATTCAATCTGAATTGTTTGGGATTGCCAATTTGATTTCGTATGGATACTGTTGAATATAGGTTCGTCTAAAATCAGTAAATTATAACGTAGAGGTGGAGGGACATTATTCAAATAAAGTAATTATCCACGATTTTACTTTTTTCTTAAGAGTTTTACAAATTAGGAAGTCAAAAGTCTAACTAGTTAAACAAAAACCCCATAGGTATCATCATCGCTTCAAGCCCTCAAAAAAAGTCAAAAGAGTTTAATGAGGACAGTACTAACTACTAACATTGAACCTCTGTGTTATCCATCTTCTCAGAACAGTACTAACTTCTAACTACAAAACGAAAAATCATAGCCAAGCAGAACATAAGACTCTCACCTTTGTCATATTACGCCCTCGGAGAAACTCTTCCATTATCTTGTGAAGTGTGCTCGTTGTTATGTTGGAGTTGCAATAATGATGTGAACCGTATGGCAGTTGGATGAGCATTAAGCCTGGAGGAGGCCCATTAGCTGGATAAGTGTCCTCTAGCAGCAACACTGGTGTAGGCCATTGCCATTTAGCATATATGTTGAAGAAATTTCCAGTAGGGAACTCCATGTAGCATCCGGGTGATATCCACATACATATGCCGCAAGAACAGCCATATGAACTCCTCCTAGGAATCCATTCAACTAAAACAAGTAAAAAATAATTCAGTTAAACTTCTGCATTCATTCATAGCCTTATTATGAGCAACGATATGCATTTAGCACTTACATTACCATATATACCTCGTCTAAGCAATGATTGGAACAGCTATAGCAGGAAAAAGATGTATAGATAAACAGAAGGTGAGTTTCGTACAAGGCCTGTAGCGACAATGCTGAGAAATTGAGTGGAAGGAATCAAGTTATTGTGTATCTCTATTACCTATAAAGAAGGTACTACTTGAAGTATGCATTTATTTGCACGAACTCCAGACAAGCTTTTCCAACTTGTGTCATCAATATCCCTTAAAAAGGAAGGATCAAGCACATCTACATCCTGAAGTGCTCAAAGTTAGATCCTGAACAAGATAATATAAATTTCATTTAGTGTTTGCACATAAACCAACCAGAACGTAGAAAGTTTTGAGAACGAATGTTTGGAATGGATGATACTTTAAGCTGAGCATATGGAAGATCAACCAAGATCACATCAAACTTAAAGCGGATGAGAGGAACTTTCGCGTCTTTAACACAATGAACCTCGGAAACTTCTGGTCTGCTTTTCAACATGTTACGCAAGACAATGAAAAAGTCTTTCCTATACAAATGAGAGAACAGTGTTACATTTAAGGAAAAAGAACACGAAAAGAAACTTAATCAAACCATTCAATGGAACAAGCTAACTTACAGCCATAGAGGCAAAGTAAGGACAGATGCACAGAGCTTCAATGTCTGATTAAGAACCATGGACCTGGATAATAAGAAAAACATGAAGTCATTGCATATAAGTTACTAAAACCTAGAGTGAAGTACACAGACAGATTCAGAACAAAAACAATATTAAGTTATGAAAAAGAAGAGCTTTTAAGAAAAAGATAATCACCCCAAGGCCATAAGATCCATAGGCTAAAATGGTGGCGTTGGTGGTTGCAATCTGATGTTGAGGAAGACGGCGTTGCCATGCAACCTTCTTAATCCAAATCATCACTATCTGTTCATTAGAACTCAGAGACATCATTGCCAAACTCAAGTAACAAACTCATTAAAAAGTGAATGTACCATTTGCAGCTCATTAATAACAGCTCTTCGTTTCTCTTCATCTTCTAGAGACGGAATGAGTCCTTCGTTAACCATCAACTACAAAATTTCGAAAGAATATGAAATCTGGTTTTTCAGTACTTTAATGGAAACCCTCAGTGATGAAATCAGTGAAACCTCATTTACCCGACTAAGCGAAATCGAGCATTCTTCTTCCATTTTTGCCGTAGAAGGAGGAAAACCTATGGACAAGACCAAAACTGGCAATGTAAAGAACAAGTATCACGAGAGAACGAAAGGGTTTATCGAAACAAACACGAAATAGCGATTGTACAACAAATAATGGGATACAACGCGGTGATAATCGAAGGAAGTGAGGACAGTGACATATTAGTGGTTTGCATTATCCGCCATACTAAACGAAAAACTCAGGAAGAAAGAAGCTTTTTTCCGGGAAAAGGACTAACCTTTATTACTTCCTACTCCCTCTTGCAACACCAAGAATGTCAGATTTTCTTGCCTTCTTTCTCGAGAAAACCTTGGAAGAAAGAAAAGAAAGAAATTGGTGATTCAGCAGTCTCTTCTCTTTTGTTTTGAACCTGGACGACTATAAAAGCCTTCTTCCAGCAGTATAGTTTCGGCCCCACTAATTATTGCCACGTGGAATATATATATATTATACTTCTCCAACGGGCCTGGCCCATAGTTTTTAATACCCGGTTTCGATTTATTTGAACCCATTTAAGGCTTATGTCATGTGATTTTCTTGTTTGAGCCTCTTCTCTCACCTTATGGCCCAATATGATTTGTGTCAAGTTTCTTAGCTTCTAGATTGGGTTTTCTCCGATTGGATCTGCAAATTTATTGGCAAGAGTCTCAATTTACCAATGTTTTGTAACAATATTTTGAAGATTGTTATAATATATGTTCGGAATTAAGGTTTTTTTGTTCATAATTAATTGATTTAGGGTAACTATATTTGGTCAAATGGTTGAGTAGTATTATTGTTATCTTCATTTTGAATAATTGAGTTTCAAATCTGCTGATTTTTTTCATCCAAACACGACTATAAGAAATCGATTTTGTCTCGGATGACATTAGTAGGGGTTTTTTAATTAAATAAAATTTGGATTTTATTGGAAAAAAAAGATGATTAAGGTTGATAATTGTACAATATTGTCCTTGTCTCCTTGAGATGATTAGATCAAATATAGACAATTGATCACACACTGAAATATACATGGATTATTAAAATCAATTAGTCATATTGAAAGTGGACACAAACCGAAGCTTCGAAATAAAATGTCGGTGAACAGAAAAACGCGTCGTTGGCGAACAAACACACGACCGCACTGTATCCAGCCTCGTAATGATTGAAGTTTATATAAAAGATTAGATGCATATTTCTTACCATATCAAACAATTGCTTACAATCTGATAAATTCTTATTAGACGATGGCTCGTACGATTCACTTCACCATCGAGATCGAGCATTGTGATCCAAAATCATCCATTCATTCCATATCTAGAGTGATCAGGACAAATGCGATAAGGTTTGAAACTTTAGAAGTCACACAAAATAGAGAAATAAACACGTACGACAACGAAGTAAATAACACGTTTATTTTGGTTGTTAAAATCTCACCATACACTGTACACAAACACCTCTAATTATTTTGTATCTATGCACAAAATATACCCTTTCTATAAAAGAGCATCAAAATACCATTCCAAAAATGTATTTTCATAATAAGTTTTTTCTTTTGAAAAACCAAAAAGGAATTTTCATGATAAAATGAAATTTATTGATTGAAATTCATAATTAAATTTGTCGGTTAGTAATTTTTTTGGAGAATTAATAATGTTCATATAGAGGTAGCTACTAACCGCTCAAACACATTCGCATTACTCAGTTCACTCGCTCCATTTGAAGCTGATCTCTGAGGCTTAAGTTTTTTACTATACAAGGAACGAAAGGGAGAATTAGGATCTCTTTCTGATTCCAATCTTAGATCAGTGTTTGTTTTTCATTTGATTTGTCACGAGATCTATCAGATCTGGTTCAGGAGCGAAGCGAATTGGCGAAGTTTAGTTTTGGAAACTTTCGACTGTTTGGAGTTTGAGATCTGCCGATTATCGCGCTTAATCGTTGTTTCTCTGGTCAGAAATGGCGGTTTTAAGCCCTGTTACACCTGGGCTTGTACGTCTTATGAACCAGTCTTCATTCGTTCTGAATTAGATCTTGCTTGATTTAGCTTTACCTAGTTCTTCTCCCAGAACTTTGGTTCTTCTATTAAGCTCTTGTTTGTTTGGTAGTATACTGAGAGTGATTTGATTGGTTTTCCTGGAAATTTGCAGATGTCGGTGGTGCTTGGAATTGTGCCGGTTATCGCTGCTTGGCTTTACTCTGAGTATCTGCACTATACAAAACATTCCGTCTCTGCCAAAGCGTACGTTGATACTACGTTTTTAAGTAGTAAATAAAATTTGCTTTGGTATCGTATGTGATTGGTTTGTTGTCTATGTTGTTAGTAGACACTCTGACGTTAATTTGGTGGAAATTGGGAAAGATTTTGTCAAAGAAGATGATAAAGCTCTTTTATTAGAAGATGGAAGTGGTCTCCAAACAGCTTCTCCTAAAGCCAAAGCTCCATCTACACATTCTCCTCTCATCAGGTTCTATTACTTCTTCGGAAGCTACCAGTGACTTCTGCTGTTTTTTCTAATGCTTTTGCCGGTTTCTACGCAGGTTTGTCCTCTTGGATGAGTCGTTCTTGGTTGAGAACAGGTTGACATTGAGAGCAATGTAAGTCTCGGGGTTCCATTGTGTAGACTAAATTTTTGTTTGTCTAAACCTCCATTATCTTGAAGGCTCCCAATTTATTTGAATTATGATGTTTCATATGCAGAATTGAGTTCACAGCACTTATGGCATACTTTTATATATGTGACCGCACGGATATCTTCAATTCATCGAAGAAGGTAATGATAATATCTTGTATAAAAGCCTGCTTAATAGTCACGGAGTCTTTACATTGTCCAGCAGCATATAATATTCACTAGTTTTTTGACATTCAAATTGGTCCAAATTGATCCTAATTAAAATGTGAGCTGGTGTGACAAAAACAATTGAATGTGATTTTGATATGTCATGATGATTATCCTGCTTGTGTCATTTCATTCATGTATGCTTCGGCGTGTTCGACTGGCTTACATTGTGTATCTTTTGACACAGAGTTACAACCGGGATCTCTTTCTGTTCCTTTACTTCCTTCTCATCATAGTTTCAGCAATAACGTCATTCACAATACATAACGATAAATCAGCATTCAATGGAAAATCGATTATGTACTTGAATAGACATCAAACCGAGGAGTGGAAAGGCTGGATGCAGGTAGGTCATTTAACTTTTATGTTTGTGATATGCCTTTCGATTTGGTTCATGTCTGTTAATGCATCAGCTGGGAAAATTATTTCAGTTTCCAGAGAAGCATATAGTGTGCATCGCTTAATCTGCTTATGCATTTGTTGTTACCTCATCTTTTTTTTTTTTTTTTTTCTGGTGTTGTAGGTCCTCTTTCTGATGTACCACTACTTTGCTGCTGCAGAGTACTATAATGCGATCCGTGTTTTCATTGCTTGCTATGTATGGATGACTGGATTTGGGAATTTTTCTTATTATTACATTCGTAAGGACTTTAGCCTTGCAAGGTTTGCACAGGTAACAGCTACGTCTTTCAGGTTTTTCTTATTTCTAGCTGTCACCTAGTCTGAATTCTAACATACTTTCCTTCTACAGATGATGTGGCGGCTAAATTTCTTGGTCATATTCTCCTGCATCGTCCTCAACAACAGTTACATGCTATACTACATCTGCCCAATGCACACTCTATTTACTCTGATGGTCTATGGAGCTCTTGGTATTATGAACAAGAATAATGACAGGGGTTCAGTTATAGCTGCAAAAATGTGTGCCTGCTTCTTAATTGTTATCATCATTTGGGAAATTCCTGGCGTTTTTGAATGGATCTGGAGTCCATTTACATTCCTAATGGGTTAGTGACGACCTAAATGTTTTGTTTCCCATGGTAAATAATGTGCTCATGAGAGGGCTTAAAATAAATAAAACTTCTGTAAACAATTGCAGGTTACAATGATCCTGCAAAACCACAGCTTCCCCTCTTGCATGAGTGGCATTTCCGCTCGGGCCTTGATCGGTACATATGGATAATTGGGATGCTATATGCATACTACCACCCAACTGTAAGTGTACACTTGACCTTTAAATCAACTCTGTTCACAAATGGGTAGCTTAGTGACTTACATATTTCGTTCTTCATTTCCTTACTTATGTTTCTTATAGGTTGAAAGTTGGATGGATAAACTGGAAGAATCTGAGATAAAGTTCAGGATGGCTATCAAAACAACTGTGGCACTTATAGCACTAACAGTATAACAACTTATTTCACTTTCTTTCAGGTGAAAGAAGCCTTACATATTGTTCTCCAGCTGATATATCTTTGTTATTATGGAACTTTTAGGTGGGATACTTTTGGTACGAATACGTATTCAAGATGGACAAGCTAACTTACAACAAATATCATCCTTACACCTCTTGGATCCCAATAACGTATTCCACTTTACTTGCAAAGCTCTATACAGCAGCTCTTCCAGAGAACCAATTCTAACTTGTGTCTCGTTTTTCTTTTCTTTCAGTGTTTATATCTGTCTCCGGAACATCACCCAGTCTTTTCGTGGCTACAGTTTAACCCTTCTGGCGTAAGCGAAATATTTTAGTCAACAGATACATTCGTCTTCCTATTTAGATTTCTCCAGACACAAAATTCTGTTCATGAACTTTCAGGTGGCTTGGGAAGATAACACTGGAGACATATATCTCCCAATTTCATATATGGCTCAGGTATGTCACACTTCTTCTTGCCAAAGTTTCCAATTGTAGACCAAGTCACAATTTTAATGTTTTTCTTGACTAAATGAACTATGATATTTACTATTGTTGAACTCACAGATCTAGCATCCCTGATGGTCAACCAAAGTTGCTACTCTCACTTATCCCGGATTATCCATTGTTGAACTTCATGCTCACAACATCGATTTACGTTGCTGTAAGAAAACTCTGCTACAAACATAAAAAAAATAAACAATTTTAAAGCCGCAAACAAACTGACTGGCGATTTGTTGATCTGTTTCAGGTCTCTTATAGGCTCTTTGAGCTTACCAATACTTTGAAAACAGCCTTCATACCAACCAAGGATGACAAACGCCTTGTCTACAACACGATCTCAGGACTCATAATCTGCACTTGCCTCTACTTCTTCTCATTTATTCTCGTCACAATCCCCCAAAAACTGGTTTGTCACAATTTTCCTGATACTTGAGTTCATTGAAATGCGAGTGCAGACACAAACCAAACACGAATCTAATTCTTTCATATTCCGTTGAACCATCTCACGTTTTATTGTTTTATTGGATTCAACAGGTCTGAACCGGACCAGATTGGATTAAGTGAGTGAATTCATCATTTGCAGAGAAGTTGAACTACGCTATATGGTAGATAGATGAAGATAGAAAAATCAAAAGGTAGAAGCATGCAATGTTTGCTATCTTTCTGTATTTTCATTTATTAAGAGGGTCTTCGTTTTTGTCGATCTTATGTTTTGTCCACGATGATGTTGAACCTTATTATTGTTTGTTCTGTAAGGAAATCCATAGAATAATATTATAGTTACAAAATCTAGATTCTCAACTACATAGCAAAAACTCAATGGAGGGTTATGGGGTTGCAATACCGCCACTTTTGTAATTTGAAACAAATGTGCTATGATTAGATGTAGGCATATAGCAAATTAGCAATACCAATGGAGTGACAAATGTTGTGATAATCAAAATATAGAGTGAAAATGATTTTTTTTTTCATTATATTGGGCCACAACTGGCCGGTCCAATAGCCAAATTCCTACATAATGTAGACAGGGGGACTCGATTCCTGGATGTGCAAATGAGTTGGCATATGTGGACTTACCGTCTGCCATTAGAAAATGAATTAGCGAATGGCTATATAGTCCAAGATTAAAAATAACTTTTTCTTTTGTAGAGAAAAGAGACCAAAGCCCCTTAATATATTTAGTTTTTTTTTCTGGTCAACATTGGGCCACAAATGGCCGAGCCATTAGCCAAGTTCTTGCAAATGCAAACGGGGGACTCGATCCCAGAATGTGCAAGTGCGCATGTCTCTTGTGGATTTACCACCTGCCACTAGGTTAAATGCCACTTGCCAATGTTTTTAGTTCAAACTAGAAAGAATCATGTAAAAGCACCTCTTGGGATATTCATGGTAACACTGTCGGCTAGTGCATATGAAGAGAGCCAACAGTCCGTCCAAAAACGGGTTTGTCTACCATCACCTACAACTCATCGTAAACCTGGTAAGACCACATCTCCAAGGCCAATCAAAATGCTCCTCCATGTAGACGACCACGTAGCTTTGGGGATAGTCTATGAAAGATCCTCCACACTTGTCACATTATATTTACTCGACACCAACTTAATCTAGAGTCGACATGGATCATTAAGCAAACATGTATCCAATTTTAAAATTTCTCATCAAAAACTCATAGTTCTTCAAATGAGGATTGATTCTCCATAAGTTTCTCACCTATATTAATATTTTATTTATTTGATATTATTTTTTGTTATGGAATAATTTCAAAAAATGCATTTTTGAAGATGCATCTCTTCAAAATATTTTTTCTCTGAGAAAATGAATTAATACTCGTTAAAAGAAAATAACTTAATAACTGTTTATAAAACTCTCCCCTTATTATTTTATTAGTAAAAAAATCATTAAAAAACCTTCTCTGCGAAAAAGCCAATACTTACAAGGTAAACCGGGCCTTCAAATTCAAGCCCAATATCAAAAGGCAATAATTAGGTCGGAGAATCGGTTAAATATAATCCATACAAAGCCCATATACAGCCTTGAGTGGGCCTATGATAGGCCCGAAATTTGAGCGCGTGAGACAAATGGATTGATAGTCGGACTTTAGCCACTCGCAAAATTAGGGCGTGAACGCCACGTCTCCTAAACGGTGGACTTTTAATTTAAACCCACGAAGATGGCAAATATTGATAAAGACTAAAAATTTAGCGCGTGAGTACAATGAGACGCTAAATACAAAAAGTTTGAGAGTAAGCATTACACTCATATAGTAACTTGAAAGAAAAAAAAAAGTAAATCGTAGTCTAACCATCTTCTGATTATTCAACATTTCTACTGCTCGTATCGATCAAGCTGAAGTCATAGGTTCGAACTACCATGAGCGAATCCAGCGACCTTCCTCCTTACCCGCCGATTGATCCTTCTAACTTCGATCTCATTGTCGTCGGCACCGGAGTTTCCGAGTCTGTCATCGCCGCAGCTGCTTCCTCCTCTGGTAGTTCTGTTCTCCACCTCGACTCTAACCCCTTCTACGGCTCTCACTTCGCCTCCCTTTCTCTTCCTGATCTCACTTCTTTCCTTCATTCCAACTCCGTTCCTTCTTCGCCTCCGTCTTCATCTCCTCCTGCTACGCCGGAAACTGATCATGATTGCATCTCCGTGTATCTCGCTAACCGATCCTTGTATTCATCCGTCGAGATTTCGAGCTTTGAATCGGAGATACTCGAAGAACACTCTAGGAGATTTAACGTTGATTTGTGTGGTCCTAGGGTTGTCTTTTGTGCCGATGAATCCATTAATCTTATTCTGAAATCAGGATCTAATAATTACGTTGAGTTTAAGAGCATCGATGCGAGTTTCGTTGGGGATTATAGCGGAGAGCTACGAAATGTGCCGGATTCCAGAGCTGCAATTTTCAAAGACAAGTGCTTGACTTTGCTTGAGAAGAATCAGTTGATGAAATTCTTCAAGCTTGTTCAAAATCACTTGGCTTTGTCTACTGAAAGCGACGAGACAACAGTGAGGATATCGGAGGAAGACATGGAGAGTCCATTTGTGGACTTCTTAGCAAAAATGCGTTTGCCACCTAATATCAAATCGTATAGCTTCCTTCTTCGTTTGTCTCAGCTCTTCTTTTGCAGACATGTCTGCTTGATTGTTTCTCAAAATTTGTCTTTGAAATGTTGATGATAAGCTTTTGTATCTTCTATATAGGATCATCTTGTATGCCATTGCGATGCTAGATTATGATCAAGACAATATGGAAATTTGTAGACATATTCTCAAGACGAAAGAGGGCATAGATCGATTGGCTCTATACATCAAATCTATGGGCAGGTCTTTTATCATTCTACCTTTCTCGGCTCTTATACATTTTCTCATTGGTTATACTAAAGTGTATATAATTAAGCTCATAACCCTTTTTATCATGTACTTTAGGTTTTCTAATGCACTCGGAGCATTAATATACCCAATTTATGGACAAGGAGAACTTCCACAAGCTTTTTGTCGCCGGTCTGCTGTCAAAGGATGTATCTATGTACGTTTTTAACAATGTGCTGCGTTGTGTACTGTGTTGCTGCTGTTGCATTTGTTGCTTATCTGGTAATTCAATGTATACACAGGTTCTCCGGATGCCTATCATTGCTCTGCTTTTAGATAAGGCAAGTGAGTTAACAGTTATAGCCGAAGATAAGTTTTAACTGTTTTCCTTGACAAAAAGATCCTTACTTGATTTTCTTTTTGCAGGAAACTGGGGGTTACAAAGGAGTTAGACTAGCATCTGGTCAAGAGGTTTTCAGCCAAAAGTTGATTGTGGATCCATGTATTACTGTTGGATTGGAATCACTGTCATCATCAACAGATCAACAAAAAGAAACTCTCCGGGTTCTTGTCCCCAAGACGCTGAGCAATAAAGAGAAAATAGCAAGAGGAATATGTGTCATTAGAGGTTCTGTGAAGGCTGATATATCAAACACTCTTATCGTATATCCACCTAAATGTAAGATAAATTTTGTAGACCCACTAGTTAGTCGTTTCACTTAAATCTATATCAGTATCTTCCTTTTGAAGTTCTAACTCTAATGGCTTTTTTCTGTCTTAGCTTTACTTCCTGAACAGCTAACTGCGATTCGCGTTTTGCAGCTTTGTAGTGGTTTAGGGGTTTGTCCTGCTGACATGTAAGTTGTGTTTTAGCCAAAGACGATCCTTCCCATATTTGTTCTGTTGAATTCCCTCTGCTTCTTTGGAACTATTTTCTTGACTCATATATTTGCTGCTGCAGGCATGTTTTATATCTTTCAACTCTGTGTAACAACGATGATCAAGGGAAAAAAGCACTCTTATCAGCAATGAGTGCTCTCACCAGATTGCCTCAAAGTGATTCCGTAGTTGACAATGATACTGCTGAAGCAAAGCCTATTGTACTCTGGAGAGCACTGTACGTGCAAGAGCTAGTCAAGGTGTGGAATGCATTGAGATTGGGATTCTATCACTTGATGACTTCCACACTTCCATCATAATAATGTGACTTCACTAATTCAAAGTTTAATTTGCATCAGGGTGAATTTGGAGGTACTATCAGTTCCATGCCTACTCCAGATGGAAATTTGAACTACAATGAGATAGTGGAAGCAGCCGTAAAGGTTAGTAAAAGGCTCCTTACTAAACACTGCCCTCATACCCCATTAAGTTGTGTTAGGTATAACATATCATCTTTGGATTTGGTAGCTATATGAACAACTCATGGGGAGTGAAGAATTATTTAAAGAAGAGACATTACCTGAGAACACAACGGATACGGAAAACGATAATGGCGTCGAGATAGAAGATTGATTCATCATAACAAATACTATATAGATTACCAAGTCAAGTGTACTTTTCACAGTTTTTGTCAATTGGTGTGCATTTTCATTTACAGCGAAGATGCATTGTTCATCTCCCTTTTTCTGTTCAAATTTAAAACTTTTGAAGCTGCAAACTAAAAAATTGCAGAAAAGAATGACAAAATTTATGCAAATAAGTAAGGACATTAATTATCACAGAAACAGATACTTTCTCAAGTCAATACAAAGTGTCTCAAACTGTTCTTCATATCATAGAACCCAAAATTTCAGAAAGTTGTATTTCACATATAGTTATTTACCCAACCAGAATAAAATCAAAACTGAGAATCAACGGCCACTTGATAGTTTCAGAGGTATTGCGTCAGACTTTCACCACTCATCACTTCCATCTGTTTGATTATGTCTTGAGCCAAGGATCTAACAGATATCTCAGCGTCTTCGAGTAATTCACCTAAGAAAGGAATGGTTTCAGCGAGCAACACAAGATACTCCTCTTTCAGATTATCCAGCATCTGTTTCACACATCTCAAACTCATTATCCTTGTATGCAGATTCTCACTCCTCGTTTGCATTAGCACCTGACAAATATGATTTTAAGTCAGCTGAATAGTTTCACTGTTGCGAACAATAAAAGTCAATAATACATTCAAGTCTATCGAACAAGCTAATGTACGCTGCCTCGTGATGATTATATTGTTACCTCGTGATTCAGCGGTTTCCAGAGGAGGTCAGAGCCTGAGGCTACTGCCATTTGACCAATGCAAGATACTAGTAAGTCATCAAACTCTTCTACAGATGGTAGATGTGGATGCTCCATTAATGAAGGAGGTTCAATAACAAGCTGTGATACAATAGGCTTCAGGAGCACCTGTGGAACAAAGACTATTTGAATCAAAAGACAATACATAATAAAAAAGGAGAAAAGAAAAATTCTGAAAAAGAAATTTATTAATGACCTGGAAGTTATTTGCATCCAGGAACTTCAAGCTTCCGGTATCATGCAGACAACAATTCTTCAAGGAAGAAAGCACCAATGACCTAAGATGCCAGCTTTTTGGTGGTATAGCGTTAGATGTTTCCTGAATTTTGGCTTTCTTTTTCTTCCTGGTTGAAACAGACGCTTCGGCACTGGTGAGATGCGATACAATACCATCAAGTATGTATTTGAAATATGGTACAAAGATGGACCTGCATTCCACAATAAGAAATTTTGATGTTAATTTACAAATTATCTAGAAGCTTGCGCAATGGGGGCAGCAAATTATTCACTCACCTGTGACTCTCAGAGAGTCTATTCACCAGACCATAGAAAGATATAGCTCGATCAATGCTCTTGTTTTCACTCCCGGATCCCTCTACAATATCTGTCTCTGCCCAATCAATACTCCTAATAAAGAGAGGTCTGAACTCGGACTCAGTTAGCTTCTTTGTGAGAGCAACCATTGCGTTAGTTACACTCCGCTCAGCATCATCAATGCTCTGAATTGATGCTGGGTTTTGACGTCGAATGTCAAGGGCAACTAAGCATTGGTCAAAAATCTTCCCATGGTTGCTAACAATAGATGATCTATCCATTTTCACAACCAGATTTTCTAACATATTAAAAGCAATAACGAAGCTTGCATTTCCAGAACTTACAGCCTCATTATATATGCGTAGAAGAGGGTGAAGAGTGAGACGAACCTGGAAGAACGATTACTATTAAGATCGCTACCGACAAGAAAAAATAAAATTATACTTATATAGTTGTGTGAAGAACTTACAGGTATCTTATCAGTTAGAAGCTTCCTAATGGTATTAGCTTTGGACTTAAGATTTTTGTCGCTGTCAGAAACATATTCAGGATGCAGCACCATGACTTTAATAATATCTTCAAGATGAGGATTTAGGAAACCTCCAAGTTTGTCAACTACTGCTTCCAAAGTGACTAGAACAGATAGCATAAGCAACTGCACTTCAGCTGTTGCGTTTCCATCACCCTTAGATGCAGGTGATACATCACGCAATTGTTTTACCAAATTCTTCATGATGCGAGGAAGTTCAATAAGTGCCTTTGCGCCAAGAACATTGATCAGTGCACCACTTGTGCGAAGACAGCTTGATGAAACTCCCAAATGCTTTGAACTGATGCCTTCTGCAATAGATGCAAGGCATTTGCTGAAGATTGGATGACCAGACGGAAACCTGCCAGCCAAAACTTCCAGTGAGGAAATCGCAGCTCGTTTAGCTGGAACAGCTGACTCATCATCTGTCTCATCAATTAGATGGACAATCTCCTCACACATCTTCCCAAAAGATTCAACAGCAACCTCATCCAAGTTCAACCAAGGATCTCTTCCTTTTTGATTGGGAAGCCTCCTCTTCTGTTTCAGTTTGTGAGAGGAGGTGTCCTTGGCTTTCTCACTTATAAGTGCAAGTACCTGCATTCAAACATAATTGCAACGTTTAGATAAAATAAGTCATTCAGCCAATGAGCAAAAACAATAATGTAACTTCAAAGGATTTGTTCATTTCCAAGGGAATTTCCATGGCAACACTACTTCCAGGCAAACACATGGAAATTTGGTAGATGTATGTTTGCTCTTATACTATGAAATCTTATCTCTTATAGACCTAGTAAAAAATTAAAAATAATAAATGGTAATGACAAATACCTTTTTTGTCCCATTACGATCCGACTGCTGCTGAAGCAAGCTAGTGACAACTCTGAAATATAAGGACAGATCCATCGCCCCCGTGACAGCCATTAAGACATTATGTATACGCATTCTGATTTCATTTCTAACTGTCGATGTCACATCATTCTCCTTTTTGGCATCAACAATTTGCAAGAGGGATATACAACCCATCATAAGTTCCTGTACTTGTTGCTGAAAAAATAAGAAAAAGTACTTACTAAAACTGGACATGTATGAAAGCAGACAAACTGAGAAACAAGGTAACAAAAGAAATCTATTGTGTATAGAAATTTCCAGATTTCACAAAATAACATGCATAGGAGTAGATAGATAGGTTTGGTAACAATAATTCATATGAGGAAGACAATTTGGAAGAGGCTCTTTACCTGGATGCCATCTGAAACATTATCTCTTGGTTCATGTGATAATGCAAATGCAAATTCTGGGTCTTGCAACTTCTGGAATATAAATTCTAAGACAAGCCGTATCTTTGAAAAGGATTGTTTACTGTCTTTGCTGATAGTTTGAAGAAGCATGACCAGGGATGAGAGCCATGTCGAAGAAGAATATTGTCCACATATTTCTACAGCAAAAGCATACTCCCACTCTCTCTTAACAATGGAAGCAAAACTTTCAGAAGCTTGGGTATTATCAAGCGAAGCTGAGTCTTTCCTCGAAATCAAAGACTGGAATAAGAGGACAAGCAAAGATGGCAAGCCATTTCGTTCACCAATAACTCTACAGAAACGTACAAAAGCCATTAGTATTTTCAGATGAAAAACACAAAATCCGAATTAGAATATTACTATCTACATATTACCCCAGCAAGTAAGCTACAATCGAACGCCTTCTATGCTCAACAATATCAGGCAACACTTTCACAAAAATCTGAAAAATCAAATTCCAAATATAAATATCAATGCACAAATAATTTTTTATATAAGGTACAACATTAAGGAAAAATAATTACCTGCAGCAACTGCTCTTCACTCTTAGTCTTAGACAGCCAAAATGGAATGACAACTGATATAAATTCCTCGAAAATAGACTTCGAGTGGCTATCAATCTACAAATAAATAAATAAATGAATCAGCTGTCAGGGAAGACCCAGGGATCTGAAGAATCTATAGGAAAAATGAAATGACTAAGAAAATGTAGACCAACAAACCTGTGTCACTGTTGATTCACCAACAAGGGTAAGTATGTTGATAATATGGTCTAAAACTTTATCGGGGACAAATTTAACAATTGCAGTGAACAGGGAAAAGATATGGTTCCGAGTCACTCCATCATTTGATGAATGAGCTAGCTCAACCAGCATTTCAACACTAATTTCATTTGCTATGCCAGCCTGCCATCAGAGAGTATTAAAAGAAGAAAAGACGCAACAATATCGTTAATCAACTACAATAAAATACAACATATACCTTCAAAGGATCCACATTCAGAGAATCAAAAATATCTTTCAGGATTAAGAGCACGGTCTGTTGGATGGAAGAAATAGAGGTAGGAGTTATTTCACGAACATCTTGAGGAGGTTGGACAGAGGCTTCCTCAACGGAAAGAACAATTTTTACCCAATCTTCACACATGGATCTTTCTAGGAGCTTAAACAAGGGCCCTACAAGGGACTCCCTAAGCACAAATAAACATAAATATTAAAAAATCAGTTGAGCAGTAAAATAGTCTCGGATGATTGATATTTAAGATGTCATGTGCCAATATAAACAAATTGAGCTTCAAGAGACCTGTGAGCTAGATCTTTCTTTAGTAGCAGCATGTCAAGTAACGAGGCAATGAAACAGAGAGCCTTTTCCCCGCTTAGAGCTTCCTCACTATTTACGTCTTCTTGTGGACATGACTGTGAATTTTTCTTCTGTTTCTTCTTCTTGCTCAAAGAACCAATAACAAGAGTACCCTGCTGAGTGATATGATCAAGGGCATGGACAACCGTTGAAGAAGATATCTGCAATTGCATGACCAAGTAATTAAAGCAGAATACAACAATTTGAAGAAACAGATGATCATTATCCATCAGCAAGGACTCTCAAAACAAATACAAGGCAAAGAAGAATCTGAGGAATAGATAGGAAGGGAACACACCTTCAGGCGTAAGACAGCTTCTTTAGCACCATTTTGTATACTGCCATTTGCACTTCGAAACATTGACACAATGCTATGGAAGAAACGAGTCTGATGAAAAGAAAAATTTATTCTTAAAACGATCCTGACATATATATCAAGAGTATCCAGCTATCGAATAATATAGCATTTATATTATGTTATGCCATTAAAACTAACCTGAACGTCAGTCTTCAGTTCAACATAAAATTGGTTGCTTAGCTTCTCCAAAATAGTAAGACAAGGGGAGATAACAGCAAGATGTTCTGATGCCATACAATCCATCTGCAAAAGCAATGTCTGTGACTCGAACAAAAAGTCTCCAAGCAACACAGGAAAACATCAGATAATGAACTATGCTTACTTTCAACGTGCTCAGAATAAAATCATCAAGAGACTGTCCTTTAAATGATGCTGAACGCATCATGGAGCACTGACACAATGGGAGAAAAACAAAGGGAAACTTTGTTAAACTGCAGCGCAAGGCAATAGGAAAGTTTTTCTCTGACAGTCATGGAGAAAAATAAATTTACCTCCAGAAGAAGGCACAATAAATTGACCTCAGTGTTTGATATTGGCTGGGAAGTTTTGTCCAGTTTAAAGTAGTATTGACTACGTTTTTCTAGAAGTTGAGACAGTAACTTAACATTTTCATCACTTAGAAGCTTGATGCCCAGATCTTTTAGCAATGTTAGGACTCTTAGCTGTAGAAGAAAGAAATTAAGACTTTAATACTTGTTAAATGATAGTGTCACAAACCATTGGGATACATAACCTTCAAAAGAAAAAAAATGAAACTCGAAACAGATACAAGAATGGTAGAGGAAACACACCTTCCCAAAAGCAGGTAGCTCTTGTGAACAGAATAAAATAGACCGAAGAATCTTATCTTTTGTGGGATGATCAAACCTAAAGTTGAAAATAAGGAAGAGATAACGTAGAGTATGAGAAGAGAGTATCTGTAGAGTATGAGAACAGAACATCTACGCATGGAGTAAATGGATTACTAGAACTCGAAAAAGGCCAGAAATATGTATTAAATCGCTCTTTCAATCAGATGCAAGTTTTATAATCGCAGTTTGTATTACAATTATCTACCATGTTCCTTTTCACTTTCTATCGCGGTGGAGAAAGTAAAAAGTTGTACGTGTCATAAGACAACTATTTAGAAGCAAATTTTTATTATCAGTATTAGACTTTTAGACGAGAAGCACAGCTCAGTACCTTTTTTGCAGTTCAACTGGCACAAGAAGGTCATTAGATGTTGAACTGAGCAACGATGTCAAGTACGATGCAAGAAACTTATTGTTCGATAATATAAGCCTCCTTTGTTGCACGATCATTCCCAAAAGTTCATCGAAAGAACTACTACAGATTGCAGCACTCCCTGGTTTCAAATTCCAGAAAGGTGATTAAGCAATGTTAGAAGATCACATGAAACCTCAAACCAATAGAAGTTTACCATTTTTTTTGCTAGAGTCCACACGACACCGTAGGTTGAGGAGCGCCTCAATACAATTCATAGCAGCTACTTTAAGGTCCTACAGAGTGAAAGTACCCAGATCATAATGGATTTAAAGAAAATGAAGGTAATGTAAAAAGTAAACTATCAAAAAGCAAACAAGAAAAAATTCTGGTGTCACCTGATCATCACTCGGCATGGGAACCAAAAGTACAGGAAAACTTGAGAATATTTCAATCAACCATTCATTATTCCCGCAAGAGCAAAGATACAGAAAACATTTGAGACTTTCAATTTGGACCACAGAAGGAACATCTGCAAGAAGAAAAAACACAGCATAAAAAAACAGGAAACGAGATAAAAACAGAAACAATTGCCAGAAAGTAGAATCCATGAGTCCTTCAAGTATCCTAGTATCCGACGGCAATAAAACAGTCGAAAGAAATATAAACTACTTTCCAACATCAAGAATGCTAGAAAAAATCACCTGGAAATCGGACACACTTAAGTAGTTTATAACATCAGTAGACAACTAAAGGAAATATAGATATTCACGCAAACCTTCTCGTGATATCAGTCCGGATAGAAACGAAACAGGACAGACTTTGGCTTCTCTAACACGGTAATGAAGGTGTTCCTTGAAGACATGCTGTGACCGGGTTGTTGCGAAAAAGAAAAACAAATCCTCATGACCGCTACACAACCTTTTGCTAAAAACCTAGACGAAGGAGAAGTAGCATACAGTTGTGAGCATTGCTGTTGGGCAGAATATTTCAATAGTAGAAAATTTCAATAGAGCCAAATATTAAGCAGATCATTTTGAGCATCACCCACCGAGGAAACATGGGCCGGTTCAAATTTGATGAATGACTCGCCTAACTTCCAAAACAGGCAGATCAGAAGCTTTGAATTCAGAGCACTGAAATCAGAGGTATCAACAAGTTGATACAAGAGTTCTTGGCAGTTGCTTTTCGACAGCTGCAAAATATTACAACAAAATACTTAAGAGACTTCCAAGATAAAATAAGAAACAACCTTAAAATGAAAATACCAATATCCACAAGCAAGTAGAACACTATACCTCTTTCAAAGAAACATCAACTTCAACGTCATGTTCTTCCCACTCAGTCTTCAAAACAGGAAAGCAGAGTTCGAAAAGATCCAAAAATTGACTAGGGTCTAAATCAAAGGATAACACAGCCATCAGCATCACATGATCATCAGCATATATAGTTAACACTTAACTATGGACAGAACCTTACCAGATGAATAATTTATCTTCTGCAGTGTATGCATAAAGACCATATAGAACAATGTCTTTGACAAGGTGAAATCTCGGCAACTGACAGTAAGCCACTGAATGTAATCAGCAGGGTGCATCATAAATGCTTCCACCAGTTTGTTAATGATATCCATGTTCAATGAGGACAAACTTTCACGGATCAGTAGTCCCTTCTGATATGAGATAAGAATTCACAAGTTATTAAGAGCATTTATAAAATCTCAGAAACATCGAAAATAATTTACCAAGTATATGAAGACAAAAGAGTTGATTACCAAAGAAAACCGGATTTGATTTCACCAAAAACAGAAAAGTAATGACGAACCTGCAATTTGTTACGTTCCTGTTCTGTCAATTTGACATTGCATGTTTCCAAAACTTCAGAGAGCTGAAAGTTGCACGCACTCTCAATAAGCTCAATCCTACGCTCATCAGGATCCAAGGAAAGTGCTTCCCCCAAATTGTTGATAATATCCATGCTAATCGAAGACAAGTTTGCAGACATGATATCTGGGAGCTTTTTCTGCAACACCGTTTTTTAGATGATACAACCATGTTCAACAACCACATAAGAGTTCATGATTGCGACTTGGCGTGTGAAGGATATGAAAATCGTAAAGTCTTATTTACCATTTTATCATCAGCAGAAAGATTCTTGAAGAGTGGCCAGTTAACATCCATCCCCAATTTTAACACTTGTAAATTTAAACTCCACGTCTATTTGAAGACATGATTACAGGAATTAGCAAATGTAATAAAGATTTTTGCCTTAGCTGTTAAAAATTAAAAGAACCAGAAAGAACCTTCGGCTGAATTAAAAGAAATGGGAACATTGCAGAGGTAACTTTCTCAGTAGAGTCTGCTTCATTACCAAAGCTTGAGACAGCAATTTTGAGAGACAAAGCAACAACATCAATTGCCAGTTGAGTATTATGTGATACTCCTGCAACAAGATCAAATATTTTCATATAAAGCGATTGAACAGCTTAAAAGTTTGCACTCTCGAAGAAAAATTAATCAATGCATCAGATATTAAAGAAATTGGATGAGAACATTATACATAGTTTTCCTTCAGGCATTTCCGTAAACCCACTCAGGGGTTTAGAATATTAATAACATTAAGAAAAAGAGTCCATACTAAGAAAAGCAAGAAGACTATGGCCTGAGCAGCTCAAGTTCCTATAAATAATTCAGTGCATCAGTGCTGGACAAAGAAGCAAATTAATATATCACAAAAAGACAGTGCAGCCAGCCTAAGAACATGTCTGAATGATGTTAACACACAAATATATCCGGATTACTATAGTATTCCATTTGACAAAAATATTACTACTAGCACAAACAATATATCAGATGATACACTGAAGATCACCACTTTTAATATGTCAACAAAGCTTTGACAATACTGAACTAAATTAAGATCGAAAAGAGCAAATTCAATCACCTGTTAGGAGAATGCCAACACATCGTTTCACTACATGAAGCAAAGCATTTAGAAGACCAGAAGATGTTATTATACTCGGCAACTTATCAAAAGACAGGGCAGCCTTAACAACAGCCAAATCATCATCCCAAATCTGGCGCAGTATAGCATCCTGAATTGTGACAAGGTTCTGGATGGAGAGTAGCAAAGAAGTTAAAGTATGGTCAGATGACCAGAATGCATAGTAAAGAGTCACATAAAATTTGGAATGACCATACACATACCTCTTCTTTAGAGCTATCAGCCTCAAGAACACCATTAAGACTAGAAAGAGCAGCACAACGTACAGCAGCCTATGATTCATAGCAACTCCTCAGTCTTGTCCAAAAAGTAACACAAATTTTCTTCACATCACTAAGAGTAGAGTTTACAGTACCCTGGGATGGTGGAGCCGGAACCACAATTTTGAATCCAGGAACGGATGGGACATGTCTGAATTCCCATCCAGCATGCAAGACAACATTGTTAGCTTTAAATCCTCTTTTTTCGACTGAACTTCCGTATCCTGCAACAAGAATTTGATAACTCAGAAGTCCACATAACAACCACAAAGAAAAACCAGTAGTCAGGAGTTGGACGGACCGACCTCTAGAAATTTATGAACCGCTGTGCGTAGTTCAGCAGGATACTTCTTGCTTACAACAACCAGAATTTTCTTGGCCCAGCGCCCTAGAGTTAAATTAAAATAAATAATGTTGATATAGGGGAATCTGAAAGAGAATTTCAAAAATGTAAACCCAAAACTCAGACGTGGGCAATTGACATGTTACTAACCAGACGTAGAAGATGTAAAATCACTTTTCTTCTGGCATTGAGTCATACAAAAAGAGAAAACCTTGGAAATCAAATGACCAACCAAATTTTTTACTGAAACAGTCTCAATTATCGAAGCCAAAACTTCGCAGCATTGGTTATCAGACGAACTGTAAAGAAGATAACAGTAGTTCAAACATTAATTATTACAAAATAGATCCATCCGCCTGAAAATGTCAGAACACTATCAGATATACACCTGTAAAGAAGTAAGGAATCCAGTAGCGCTGCCAGGAATCTTTTGATATTAAATTCTTTTGACAAGCCCAAAAGAACACCAGAAATATCTCTGCACAAAATGGAAGCCGTCACCGGAAAAATACTAATAATAGTTACAATAAAAATGGCTTCAGAGAGAACGCTGTTCATATTCAAGTACCTTATTTCCTTCAAAAGATCCAAAGCTTTCTTTGGGATCAACTCCACGGATTGCAGCTGTAGTTGATTAAGAAACCCATTAATTCAAAAAGATCAATACCAACCATTTATGAGCAGATTTCTCAGTGAGCAATAGAAATTATGCTTCACCTCACAATTAAAGTTTATTTGTTCAATATATTAAAAAAACAACACAAGAGGTTCATAATAACAGAAATTTATCGTACCTGAACAAAATTGATCAATGCCATAAATGATAGTCGAAGCGAATGCAGATCAGAAGATTCTTTGGCATGTTCACGAGCAATGTCGATGATGGACCTCATAAACCGCTTGATGAGATTACTATTTAGTATGGCTCTGTTTGCCAACATGCCAACAACCATTAACGCTCCAGCCTTGAACCAAACAAAAACGTCAGAAAAAGTCACATTAGCTGAATAGAAAAACTAGAGAACAATATCTGGCAAAATCCACTTCACAAAAACCTGTTGATCTAAACATCCTTTCACACCGGATTGCAGACCAGAGTCCACAAATGGCAAAATTCTCTGTACAATATCTCCATCAATAGTTGGAACTGAACCGAGCACCCCTACAACAACTGCTGTGGTGAAGCCAACCACAGGTGAAGGCTGATACTTCTTAGTACGAGATGCCTACAACATAGCCAGGTAATAACATGCTCGCTCTTAAAATAGCAACTCAAAAAAATACGTTAGCAAAATAATAATTTGCAGCCACTTACATAGTCACACAAGGCCTCCAAAACTTGCATATCACGTATACATTGCTGAACGATAACCGATCTAGGAGGTGGAGCCCCTGAATTTTTGACACCATCAAGAAATGTCCACTTGTTATGCTGTGATTCAACATAAGAACCAAGGTTAGCAAATCAGTTTGGTTAACAATATGACTTGAACTTCAAAAGTAAATCAGAGAATTATGCTCACCCGGTCGAAAGTAGCTGAACAATGCGGACAAAAGCATGTGTATCGTGGTAGGGCAAAGCGCATAAAACCAAATCTTCCGAGTTGTATATATGAATCCTGCAAAATGGAGCAGTCAGGACAATGTGATGAACGAAGAAAGACAAATAAACATAGCCAACAGTAATAAGTAAACACATACTTGTATCTTCGAATGAGATACTCAAGCGTCTCCAAGGAAGCCCGAAATTGAAGATAGCCAGAGACTAAGCGTAAATACGAACTGATTAATGTATCAATTCGTGTATTTTCTTCTTTCCCCAGCAATTCCCTATCAATTTCTCTACTTTTATGACTAAACAAATCGTTTATATAATTCTTAAACCTCTCATCTTTGTTTCCAAGTACTTCTAGACCTGAATTAACAAAAACACAGAACAAGGATGCGAATTTAATCATCCATAAACTTGTTCATAGAAATTACACATTAAAACTTTAGAACAGACCTCTGAGCCCGAGTTCATAAATGGACTCGATATCGAAATCCGCTGCTTCTTTAGGATTGAAGAGAATCGAAGGGCGTGTGTAGGGTCTCTTCGTAGGCTCTGTATCGGCTTGTAACACCGACTTGAGGGCCTGTAACTGCGACACTATTGAAGAACTCATGCTCGCTATTTGGGCAAGATTGTCCCTCGGAAGTAAATTCGAAGAAAAAGTTTTGAGAGCGGAAGAGAAAGAACGCGGCGTCGCAAATGAACACCAAGGTTTAGGGTTTAACGATATTTTATCGTTGTTTTTCTTTTTCTACCGATATATTGTCTCCTTCTTTTTTTCTCATTAAATAAATATGGTAAATAGGCAAGGCTTAAGCCATACCTTCTGACTGTAAAAGAGGGTTTTAACTTGGCCACAATTAAACCTGCCAACAAAAAAATATTGTGAAACTATGCGTTTTGGTTAAACAAGCCTACATGTTTACAGAGAAAAACACATTCCATTACTCAACATTACCAAACCCATCTAAGTCTAGTTTATAATTACGAAGAATGTTGACACAGCATATATAAAGTCACGTTAATTATCCTCTTAATCAATCACCAACTGTTACGGTATCAGTGAAATTCTACTCGCTCTTAGGCATGACTCCACTTTCCTTTTATCCACACCTGACAAGGCCTTAGATCGTTGTAGGCGAACTGCAATCTCTCATCACTAGTCTTGAAGTAGACACCACATCGCGTCCAATTGTCTTTGATCGTATAAATTCGACCAGACCACCATCCTTCGTTATACCAAGCATCCACAACTTCATTAATTCATATCGCTTTTGAAGTAGTGGAGGAGGAATTGGTGTTATATC